>CM037780.1:71257547-71307547 GCA_021229015.1 Solen grandis | reverse complement strand
CTTCGTCAAAGTTAACAACCACAATATTTAGTTAGTTGATACATAAATGAAGCACATTCTTTTTCCTCAGAAGGGTTAAATCATCGTGGATAGAAAGTTCTGTGTATGTGTAATCATTATTTTGAAATCCATTTTTAATTGCAGCCATTGATTACTCTTGGTTTTAACACGAGCATTTTATGAACATTTGTCAGAAAAATGAACAGCCGTAAAATTGAGAATCAAAGAATACAATCAAAGTTGTAACGACGGCTTTCTACAAAATCATCCCAGTTTTTCTTGTACAGTTACAAGCACCAACTGTTTACTGACCATGGAACTATGCAAACACTTCTCACAGCATGATTAATTTAGTATTCCCACAAACTGCAGATCAGTCCTGATAAGCCATATCAAATAACTCTCATATGTTCTTGGGCAGCATTTAGTCTTTCTGCGATAAAAATGAATAGACATTTTATTAACTTGAAGTTAATCTAGTAATCACACTATATACCGAAATGCGGAGTGAAATATATGCTTGGGAAATGTACATACTTGTATACACCGTACAATTTCAAAACACAAAATTTGGTGATTTTAGGATCAATTGAATATCGCTGGATCTCAGGTTAAATTTCCATCGTTATATAAACCATAAAAATGTGTATATTTTATATATATTGATTTACTTGTATGAGATTTTGTGTTTATTTTCTTGTTTGAGTCAACAGTTTTGTTTAAATTTAAATTAAAAATATGATATGTGCATAGTCTCGCTTTCTAGGTCATACCTTTTACATATACAACTGAATAAATTTACACATTGTAAATGTATGATGTCATTCAATTGCAATAATAAAGGAGACCTATATATTATATGCAATTTTATTGGACATAACCTCTAAACAAAAACAATATTGTAGAATGTAATCATATACATTTAATATATACGATATAAATTGAATGTAATGCTAATGGAATATACACGTTTGCTGATAAGAACTTCCTTAATACGTA
Organism: Solen grandis; assembly: GCA_021229015.1. Taxonomy (NCBI): domain Eukaryota; kingdom Metazoa; phylum Mollusca; class Bivalvia; order Adapedonta; family Solenidae; genus Solen; species Solen grandis. The sequence continues at coordinate 71,306,548 of CM037780.1, read as the reverse complement.
TGCATGAAATTGTTAACTGCTGTTATAAAATTATCAGATTTTTGCTCATTTACTTGTTCAAATATGCTTGCTTCTGGTCTCCTGAATACACATTAATTAAATATCAATTGGTATTGTATACGATCGAACGTATAGGTCTATTGGTGTTTAAAAATACAATGTTTATAGCCACAATTGAACGAATTAGATTTTCAGCGTAAAACAAAATACAGTGTATATAGGCACAATTTGAAACAACATGAAATAAACACTTTTATATAATATAAAGTGACATTGTACGTGATACGTGATATATTTGTCATAACTGATATTGGAAATGAGCATATAATCTAATGATTCTAATGATAATCAAACAGAACATGGATAATTAAGCCAGAAATCATGTACTGCATTACGGGGTGAAATATATATGCGATAGAAAAACATTTAAATACCAATCATACAGTCATTTCAATTATGGCATGTTTAACTATCATAAGATTTTCCAGCAGAACATCGTTGTACTTAAAAATCCTTGTATCCATGGCGGATTTACTTGACCCCAGATGACTTGTAAGATAATATTGCCATTCACGTAATACGTAGAAAAAATGGGGTGTTATATATTTACAGGTAAAAAATACGGGGCGATATATATATTTATATATATATATCGCTCAGTTATAAACCGGATTGGGAGTGGTCAGTATAAAGGGAGATCAATGCTACGAGCGTGTTATAAACACCCCACTTTTTTTTTCCACCCCACAAAAAAAGTTTCATATTGGAAAACATCCCACATCTAAGTAATCTCTCATATATATATAGAACCTTTTAATAAACACATATATAACAACTGCTTGTCATTATTTTGCTCTGGTTTACATAGTGAAAGATTAATTTGAAAATACATGTTTCATAACATATCCATAAAATTATAACTTATTTATGTTATTGACCATATTTGCTATCACATTTCTTTTTACATTTTAATTGAATTGAATTTTTGTATCAACTGAGCAGTATTACAAATTAAATTTTATAACCATGATAATACAAACATATATTTGAAATGATAAGAAGCACAACACACAACACATACACTATTTTGCACATTCAGGCCATAAGAATATTCCATTCTCATCCACTTCACATGATAGACATTCTGCATGCACAACACAAATTGCAAATATCACACTGGATCCAGGTACGTATTAATCCAAGTTCTAGGTCTTCTTTCCAGGTAATGTCACAGGCCAAATAATATGCATTCTCTTCTTCACTTTCTCTGTTTATCAGTTCTTGTTTTTTTCTTTCCAACCTTCTTTAAAGGTACCTTTCCTCTTTAAGGATCCAGCCTTGTAGATTTTTCCGTTCTTTCCTTTTCTTTAGCCAGTTCATTTGTTTTACTTCTTTTCTTCAAGAACTGAATTTTACCTTTTTTTTCTTGCTCTGCAAATTTTATAACTTTCTCCAGCTGTCTCAAAGATAGTTGTCGGATGCATTCACTGGAAGTGAGATATGACGGCCCATCATTTGACTCATTGTATTTTGTCACTGCCACTTCCGCTAACAATTCTAGTCCCACTGTTGTAGTACCGGTTACTGTCTCCTCTTTTGTAGGGTAAGCTTTCTTGTGCAGTTTCTTGTACACATCATAACAGGGTGATTGGCATGGTAAGTCATAGCCTTCTTCCAGTCGTTTCCTGTATTTCTGGCGGATAGGTGTACTTAGTACCTCTTCAAGAGCTTCAAGGGCTCCCTTATTCTGCTTATTCTGCTCCTCTGTGGATTCTTGTTCAACTGGGATAATTTCTTCATCTTTTTCTGAGAATGTTAAAGATGGCTTTAGCATATCTTTACTTATAGCATTGCTGTCAACGGGATGTATACCAGATGATCTGAAAGCATTCATAATTGTTAATGGTTTGTAAAATTACCAGTAAGTTTCAGTTAATTTTTCAGCAAAGTGTTTTTTCCAATAGTTTTCCCAGGATTCTCTCTCATGTATTTTCTTGCTGTTAAATGCCATCTAGATCTAAGGGGCCCAAATACCCCTTTATCTAACGGTAGCATTAAATGCGTGGCATTTGGTACAATTATGTACAGTTCTATTAATTTTGATTTGGCATTCATGAAAACATCATGGTTAACATGGCTACTAACGCTGTCAAATAAGAGCACCACGGGCCTATCTTGTCCAGCAAATTTATCGAAATGGTCAATAAATTTTGAAAAGGTGACACTGTCCATCCACCCTTTTGTTGTATATGCAATTTCTGATCCATCAATGCATCCATTTAATGCATTATACCCCCTTGGTTTTGGTTCTGGATAAATTAGGTAGGGTGGCATCATTTGACCAGCAGCACTACAACAAAACATGACAGTGAGCCGTTGCTTTCCACTGGCAATATTTGGTACTGTGATGTCTTTTCTAGATGGTCCAATTACTTTGGATTTATTATATCCCATTGTAAATCCTATTTCATATGCATTCCAATGTTTGCGGGCTTGTCCAACAGATCTTTGTTTTTTAAGAATTCTCTGAATTTGTGATACAATTCATTAGTTTTTTCCTTCGTAACTTTTGACCTTTTCAGTTCTAGTGGTGTTTCTGTTCTGCTGCATATGATATGAGAATTCCTTCCCATGAAAGCATAATACCACTTCTTTCCTGGTCTTCCATTTTTGTATGGAACATTGCGTTTCTCCTTTTTTACCACTTTCTCTACAAAATCTAAGAATTCACACATTCTTAACCCCATTCCGCGTTGTGCCATTTCATTGAGTCATTTTGCCATAGCTTCCTCTTCTTCAGTAAAAATAGTCTGTAGTCCTTTCATTTTAAATAAATTCACTTCCCCTTTCCACCGCCTGTACAAAATGAATATGAGAGATCATTGTCTCTTGCAGCTTGTTTCAAAGAGACACCTTTACTCACACTGTATAGGGCTCTCCTCGCATTTTCCCTTTTCATCGGACTCATCCGCTTACCCCTGTACTTCTCACTTATAGTTTTTGCCTTCTTCTGCACTGGACTACAGACACTTTGTGATCTATATCCCGTAACTGGCTGTTTCTTCTTAGGACCCATTACCTTGAATTAAAAAAAAAGCAAAATGTAAGTAAGACAAACATTAAACCACGGGTAATGATATTGATTCCACAATCACAATACCGGTTATAAATGATATACATTGATCCAATATTTTTTTTTATTTTATTTAATGAAGCGAAAATTATAAATGATAACATTCACTAATTAAAATTCCTTTAATTTTTAACCACAAAAAAAAAGCATTTTAAAATAAATAAATTTATGTATTTATTCAGTTAATACATTTATTTATTAAAACATTAACATGTTGGGACCTGTTATTGTGGGTTTAAGCCTTTCAACAGCTAAATTCGGAACCTATCTAAATTTTATATCAAGGAAGAATATAGAATATTTCAATATAAAGATCATTTAATGTAAATCAGTGTAGAATACATGTAGATCTATAATGATTTTTAGATATGGGTAGCAAACTGATAAATCATTATCTTATTTACAAAATATAGTTATAAAATACCCATAAGTTAAGTCTCACCAGCCTTAATTTGCAAACCTTATTTACTTTGTAATGATCATAGATGTGTTGCAAGTTTTAGCCACTTTAGGCCCTGAAAATGTCCGACATTGGATTTACCACGGCAATAGGGTCATGCAGTATAGGTTTTATTTATTCATAAATAATTGTGTGTATTTATATATATAATGAAATATAAAATATAAGAATAAATAAAAGTTTTTAAATTAATTTGCATTCGTCATATTGCATTATAAAATCCTGATGGAAAAATGGGTAGGCGAAATGTTTAATCCGTATGCATTACATTGTTCAATACACAGAAAAAAGGCGATTTTGGCGTTTTTTATTTCATGTATTTTTTGTAAATTAAGATCTTTTCCCATAAAATACATTTATACAACCATAAAAATAAACAGTTTTAAACACCATGTATAAGAAAGTCGCTGTTTGACAGTCCGAATCAATTTTGAGATGATCCCTGGTATTGTTGTCATCATCATGGTTCACCGATCCGCTATTGGCAACTCTACATCAAAAATATTTTCAGATAAAATGTAATATACTTACTTCAATGGGAAGACAATTGATTATGTAGTTCACAGATGTACTCTTCTCAAAATGTCATGTCGTTTGCAACAATTCGTACAGCCAAACCTTATAAAACGAACGCTTTATTTTTACAGTTATATATATATAGAGAGAGTGAAGAGAGAGAGAGAGAGAGAGAGGTAAATAAAAAAAATGTATGCAATAAAGCATTAAATTTCATTACAGAAATTGTTTCCCGTATTTCTTTTTACTCAATATACATTTTTCCATAAATTTATTCTACTCATAGCTTAACACAAAGCTGCAGATATTTGAAATAAATTTTGATAGTATGAAGAATTTATTTGAAATCCTCCACCCCCCTTTTTAGTTGGATTTTTTCTTTCAAATTATTTTATGTAAACATGCACTATTAAGCAGTTATTTTAAACTCTATGTATATTTTCACTAGTAAGCAGATATTTTAAACTCTATGTATATTTTCAAAAATTTCACCAAATACTTTTTCCACTGCCTAGAAATGCCGTAACCATCAGACTGTGAAATCTCAAGCATCATGAAAATAATCGCTAGCAATTACAGCAATGTAAAAGTCCGAACCTTTCCGAAATGTACTTTCATTTCTGGGATCTAAACAATAAACTGAAAAAAGGATATTTATATAAATTTTCATTAACCTCTGTCTAATGTAGCTTTTAAATTACAATAAATATCATTTTACCGTGTATAGACTTTTAATACAGATGTAGATTTTGATTTTGTTGATCAAAATGTATCTCAGCCTTCAAACCTCGCTGCTCCATTTCAGACTATGAAAAATCTCGATTCTTATAATGGTTTTGCACTACTCCCATTTCAAAACGATATTTATCAAATTGACATGAACTTGTAAATTTCAGTTTATAATTAAAACTGATAGAATATGTTTTTTATGTTGAAATGGGCATTTTGATGATGTAAATAAAAATAATCTCTAATCATGGTAAAAATAGAATGGGATACGAATGGATCAATTCCAAATTGAGCACTACATATTTTGCCTTCATTTCAAGCATTGCATATAATTCATTTTTTTTTGTGCGTATGATCCCGTTATTTTTATTAAAACATGCTCCCTCAATCCTTGGCACAAAGTTCATGTTTTATTACGAAAAAAAAGCCGAAACTGCACCCGAAAGGATTTTATACCTCCAAATCCGGTTCCATTGACAACCTACGAACCAAATACAGTATGCCCGGCGGTGATCCGCCGTGCCATAAGAGTGTAGGTGCATGTTTCTTCCTCGTGATTGATTATTTTCACCCGAACGAGGAAAGTGTGATAAATACACAACACACAGATAGACATTGATTATTTCCATTTTAATCCGATTTTCGTCATTTTTCAACTGATTACTATTTTCTTGAAATGCAGACCCTACCAGCCAATTTACTTCAATATTCAGTTTTCTTTAAATAAACAAATGACGATAACCGCCCACTATAACTTACAAATTATCGTCACGTGTTATGTGGAATATTTTAATTTTATTTAAATCAAGTAAATTACTCTTACGTTATTTTGTTACGTTATCAACGTGATCGTGTTTTTTTTTTTTTTTTTTTTTTTTTTTTTTTTTTGTTATTTTTATTTGTCAGGTCTCTATCATCAGGGTCACCCCATTTATTTTCCACGTCAATAGGTGTGTGTGGGTCGAGGCCATCCCACCCCATACCGTCCATAATAAAACATAATATATATACAATTCATGCAATATATTATCAATAATCAGTATCAGTAATAATTTATAGGATCTGAAAAAAGAAAAAAAAAACATTGCTAATTCTTGCAGATTTTTTTTTTTTAGAATCTTGGACTGTAAATTCGATTTGCAGTCAGGTTATTGCGAATTACCATGCGTGAGTCTGACAAGCCCAAGAGAGCATTTTCAAATGGTCCTTTGGGCTTTCAGGGATGAGAATCACGTGACCTTTGTTTTGATTAAGAAGTGAAATAAATGGAGACAGAGTGCGTTTTCTCCTAAAAATCGCGTCATTTGCTTCATAAACGTAGAGTTTTTTTCCCAACAGCCTATGATATAGAGTGCATTTCTCCAAGAAGGTAAGTACCATTTTCATTACAACAATTCTTGTAGTTTTCTTAAACACCCTGCAGCAAAGTTGCGAATCGACATACTTTTTTTCATTGTGTTTTGCCCCCTAAATTCCACATTTAGGTCTTTTATTCCTCAAGCGCATGTTAGCATCTTTCTTTAAAATGAAATATTGTAAGTTCTGAAATATGTTCTAAGTTATTGGTGCAATAAGTAATTTTCCATAAAAATGGTAAAGTAGACCAGGAAATCTATAAGGATAAAGTAGGCTAACTTTTTTAGTTATTCTATTGCAATGAAAAACGCTTTGTTATAACAAATGTCTATATTCAATTTTTTTTTTCGTTTATGAAGTGGAAACAATGCACATTTCATTTCGTAGTAAAAGTCAATTGTATTGTCATTGATTTTCCAAATGGTGATTTAATGTACAAAAAATAAAGAAAATAAAAAAAAGTATATATTCTAGTCTGTAAATGACTAAGAAAACTATCTATGCCTAAAATGTGGATAAGAAATGAGAAGTATCACTGTGTACAGTATTCATCTCCGTCGTCATGGCAATGATGCACCATATAAATTCTGTGGAAAACCGACACATTCATTAGATTAATTTTCGGATAAAGTATGGCATTTGTATCACGATTAACACTTGTTTTCAAGATATATATTGTTTGCTGTATCACAGCAGATGTTTATATTAATTACAATATAATATAAAATAACCATTTGAAAGGTCATAAAGGGGTATCAATGTCCTTTCTTATACCAAAAACGAATCAAATTGGTTACAGAATCAATTGATCTTCGTCTGAAAAGTATTTTGTTTGTATTTCATATTGATGTATGACTAAGTAAATTAGGTAATTATCCATGTCTTTGTTGTTTTACATATAACAAAATAACCGTTCAATATATTGTGCTGCGTTTTCTTAGATGCAATACGCACGATGACACAAAAGAGGAAAGTGTCTACAGTGTAGTTCCTGCTTTGGATATCAGAACAACACACGTGGTGCGGTCTCTTGTGTGCCACATTTGTGGGAAACATTGTTGTGAAAAATGACACTAGAAAGACCATCTGGACTTTCATACCGGTAAAATGATTTGTACCTGAAATTGTTAGACTTTTTCATTTCTTTTTAGCGACCTTTGACATTATTTCAATGACACTTCGCTATTCATAGGAGACGCATATATGTTTTCATTCATGTTCAAGTTTAGTGACTTATGGTCCACTTGTTGTTTTACGTTCTAATCGTTTTATGTGCTACTGTTTGTCAGCAACTACCTGTCGCAATGATTTTAGTCACTTATTTATCTTGTGCTCATGGAATCAATTTTAAAACGCATATGTTTACTTTTAAGCCATTTGTGATAAGTCTTAGAAAGGCGAACCTTGTATCATATTGCTTTATCTATTTATTCGAAAGATATTGGCTCAGAAACGATCCTATAATTTGTAATGAGCGAGGCTCAGTATAACCAATTGTATTCAATAATTGATTATAAATAAATGTATTATAATTTTCCCAATTTGTGATGAACATGATACTCACGAGGGAAAGCTGTGTTCTCGTTACTGTTTTATTTATCTGATATGACTTGTTTACTTGTGTGCCAGACATATACCATGATGAAGTTATTTAATGACTAGTTCATTTGTGACGAGTTAGCACAGGAAGTAAACCATTTCTTTCTTAATATGATCTTATCAGTTTAAGTGTTAAGGGAATCGCTTAAAATGATACATAAAAAAAATATACTTGCCTAATTATTGTATGTTATCATTGTCTTAAAAACACAGAATATGCTTTGATTTTTACAACGCAACATATTAGAACCCAATGCGGGAATTTGAATACCGGATATCCAAATCCAATGCCCTCTAGCGGACAAGCTGTACGTGCACCTGTTTGCTCGTACCATCGTTACACAAGGGATACACATGCTTCCATGACAAGCTCCAATTTAGACGATTTTTTACATATCTTACGTGAAGAAAAAACACTACAATCTTCTTTGCATGATTTTTATCATTTTGTTATAGAAATTGTCACAGCACAAAACGAACGATAACTCTGCAACGATGCGTAAGCGGAAAAAAATCTCAATGAAAATACAATGAATGAAATTGTGTGCCGTAAGCTAGTGACGCGTTGTACAGCAATTCACATACCTTGCATGAAATAAGTTTTTCTAAAAGGTTTTTCAATGAAATATGTTTGGACCTCTATGACGTACGATTAGGGTCAGACTCTTTATTGCCGACCCAGCATCATGCTCAGTGAAATGAACATTTCAAAATTTCAAGCCACTTGACTTTTTCTCTTACTTTTCAGGTTATGTTTAACGCAACATTAGGACTCTCATGTTTGAATGTTTGTAAGCCCCATTCGTTTTGTTGGGAGCATTTTCGACTAATTGCATCCTTTCCTAGTCCTTTCCTATCTTACTTTGTTGATACGTGTTAGCACACCTTATTGAAAGCCCGGCAAGTCAAACGTATGGTATCTGTTCGGAAAGATACATCAATATATTATTGTAACTCATATGTTTAAAGTTGCTCATGAAAAAATCCATGTGCAAATTTAGTCGTATCAAAAAAGAGAAAAAAAAAGTTAAAATGCTCGTGCTTATTCGATTTCTCCCACAGCGGAAGTCGTTGAATGACTTGTTATATATTTTCTCGTATACAATGGATTAGGCTATTTATTACTTCCTTCCATTTAGGTAGAACTACTCAAAATATGGTACTGTTTGAAACCCACCGAAATGACACTGTCACTTTCTATTATATCTCATGGTCAATATTTTTTAATTACGTATTACAATTACTTCATGACATTAAAGTGATGCTCTTAATTTGTAAGTATGTTTGGCACAGTCCTATTTGCACCTTCCTGTCAGGACATACACGGATCATATACCTTCGTTTTCGCTCCTGCACAGTAAGCAAAGGTCCTGAAACACAAAGTCAACAGAAAAGAACCACGTTCTTTGATGCTAAATTGCACATGCAAACAATTTTAGAAACTGAAAACGGTAGCCTACTTTACCCTTAAAAGTTTTCCTAGCCTACTGTACCAGTTTTGGAAATTTACTTATTTTGGCTCTCTATGGCAACAATAAGTTAAAAACATATTTCAGACCTGGTACAATATTTAATAAAAAAAAAAAGATGCTGACAAACACCATAGGATTAAAAGACTAAAATGTGGAATTTAAGGGGCAAAACACAATATCTCGCCTATTTTACCAAAATTCAGATGAAAAAAGTATGTCGATTCGCAACTTTTCTGCAGTGTATTTAGAAAACTACAAGAATTGATGTAATGAAAATGATACTTACCTGCCCGGAGAAAGGCACTTTATATCATAGGCTCTTGATTAAAAACAAAACAAAAAACACTACGTTTATGAAGCAAATGACGCAATTTTGAGGAGAAAACGCACTCTGTTTCCATTTTATTTCACTACTTTATCAAAACAAAGGTCACGTGATTCTCATCGCATGACTTTTACGAGTGTAATCGTATGGCTTCTGGACTCACAAATGCACCAGCCACGTTTCAGTGCCTGATGGAATGCACCATGGAAGAACTGAATCTTCAAGAATGTTTAATCTATATTGGTGATATAACCATCTTTTCAAAGACTCTGAGGAACATCTTGAAAGGTTAAATAGAGTGTTCCAGCGTCTTGAGGGTGCTAACCTGAAACTTCAAAGATTGAAGTGTGAGTTTTTCTACACTTGAACCACAAATCTTGTACTTTTACTCAGCGAGCACGGTGTTGAAACCAACCCTGCAAATATTTTGCTTGTCCCTTCTTCGTTTAAGGAGTTACAAAGTTTTCTGGCGTTGCCATTTAAAAACAATTTCCCAAAATTTTTGACCGTATGAGTGGCCTTTCCAATAACGTCTTTAAATCCTGGCCATCATAACTATGGTAAATAGTTGTTTTAGTCTAGGCTAAATAGAAAGCAGGATTCAGTCATTATGGTATTTTTTCATTAAAGTAAATAGATTTGGCTATTTGAATAAAACTTTCAAAAGTGATACTTTGATATACTTTGAACTTAAGGTAGTGGCACCCTAATGCATGAATTTTTAAATTCTGGTTTCTTTGGTGTCTATTCTATACATTCAAAGACAGCATTTTGTGCAGTATAAGAAATTTCTAACCACAGGTTCTAAAAAATAATGATTTTAGTCTGTCTAACTCAGTATTGAAATGCTTTCGCAGGTGTACGTATAAAGACTTCTACAAAATCATCAAATTTCCCATTTTTCTTGTGAATTGATTTTTTATATACCTAAGGCATATATCAAAAGGAAAACATATTAAAAACATCATAGGGAACTTGATAATATATATATATATATATATATATATATATATCCAAAATCTTCATTTTACAGTTTGATATTTTTTCAACACTACAATTCCTGGTACAGTACATTATTTTTGTACAAATTTCTCAAAACAAGCTGTTCAAAAAATATTCATATACTAAATTAAACATAAAAATGCACAATTTTATACAGGTTAACCATAAAAATATCAAGTTATAACAATATGTATAACCTGATCCTCTATTGTTTAAGCTCAGAAAATAACAGAATATCAGGTATTTACTGCGTTCTTAGTTCTTTTCAGGTTCAAAGTGAACACAAACTTGAAAAAATAATCATAATTATCATATTCAGTGCCTTTTTCCATTCTGTGGTTTATGTCAAGTCAGTGTAAAGTGAAATAATGAATAGATAGTGACATTATTTCGAAGAAAAATCCCACATTTATATGTGAAGATTTCTCCGAGACAAAATTCACCACTTTGAACTGAACCTAAACATATGTACAACTATAAATTTATTTTCTTAACATATCATTTCATTTCCAAGTTATTTATTACTTGGTTTTAAGAATTAAAGGTCTAAGCATTCAATAAAAAATATTTGAAGACATTGAAACATAAACTATTTGACTAAGCATGTACAGTCATAGTACGAAAGAATAGCTGCTCCAACTTTCCGCCTCACATGAATTTCAAATATACGAACTTGTGTCACTATAGTTGTGGTTGATTAAAATACCAAATGCTTTTTAAAATTTGTTTTTCTTTTATGGAAAACTTTTCGAAATACCATCAATTGTCACAATTATACATTTTTGACAAATCAAGGAGAATTCCCAAAATGATGTCACCGGAAGTAATTCGGGAAGGTGTTTTTCTTCCCTTTTTAAAAAAGGGAACGATATTTTTACATTTGAATAGATCAATACCAATCAAAACTATTACATTTAAATAACAGTTATATAAGATACCATGAATTGAACTTCTTAATGAAAAGGATTTACATTCCGAATCATGGCGTGTTATGACGAAGAATATCGGAAGTTGGACGATCTTCGCCAACATTTGCCAACATTTGCCAAGCCCATTAGGGTGCCTCTACCTTAATCCGAAAGAGAAAAGGAAATAAATTGCATTCATGCAAATTCCACAGTCACTATGGCAACGTCATGTAATATTTAGCGGAGTAATTTTTGCAAATCTTCTCATATTTACTTGTCTTTAAAGATCACATATACACATATTCCCAACGTCAAAAACTGCTCAAATGTACGGACCGCTTCCAAGACCTTTTCTCAAGGCCTACGTAATGTCATGGACTGAAATCTGACGTCATTTTCAGTTAATATCGGAAGACGAGAACATAACCGTAAATATGGTACTACAAAAGCGCTATCCCCTAAAGTTTTGTATATTAATGTGAGTTCATCGCTTTCAAGACAACCCTGCCCACAATGTTGTCTACCGTCTAAGATCTGGACGTCCGTGCACGACGTCAGGAAAAAAAGACACAATTAAGGAGTTGTTTTGGAAACAATCCGTAAAATTTCACAAAAGCGTTTCAGGTCATACTTGTACAGGTGGATCCGTAGGTGGGAGATGGTTGTATCGTGCAAAGAAAAATATTTTGAAAAGATGTAATTTTAGATGTGTTAGATAGTCTTTCCGGATGCCATATTCTTTTCACGAGTAAGTTGCCCCTCTCAACGTTACTCGACGTTGCCACAGTGACTGTGCAATTTGTATTATTTTTGCTTTCTGGTTAAGTTAAAAATATACTGAAGTATCACTTTACGAGATTTCTTTCTAATAATCATACCAATGAAAATGTTATGGCAGTTTTCCGGATACTTTTCGAACACCCCTCGTACATCTATATAAAACGAGATTGCTGCTCTTGATAAAAGTCTGAAATGACCTTTGGAGGCAGTGTCGAAACGAAATCTGTTGAAAAGGTGGCAATAAAAAGACAATTGCGTCTTACCATATCTAAATTCAACTGGCTCTTATCATTTTGTAAACAATCATTGTTTAATTGAAAAATGATTTTCTTCTTCAAATGTGACTTCGTCTCATAACATGAATCTGTATTTAGTAACTTACATTAGCAAAAACACGAGTATTAATATAGTTTAAGGTGAAAACGCTGGATACAGCAATTTCGACTGCGTCGTATCCGTCAAATGTTTTGCAAATTCTTCTCCACCTCGAATTTCCAGTTCGCTTTAACTTTTGTTTTTCAAAATGGATTTTCAAGTTGCATGCATCATATGAAGCGGAAAAATTAAGAGCGTGTTCATATATGTATTTCGGTATCATGAATTTCCTACAGAGAGAGTAATGAATAAAAATATACCTTTTACTTTCCAAGTTGGCGGCTTTTGCTTACAAAATGAATGGCACGACGCAGTTCTGATTCCCACCCCTGTATTTATTATTATTATTATTATTATTATTATTACACCATATTTAAATAGCACTCTTTTCATTTGTAAATATATGTTCAAAGGTGCTTTACAACTATTTTAAAATAATGGAAAACCAAAACCATTACATACGACGGAACACCTTAAAAAAATGAAATAAAAGTAGCAGCTAAGTCCTGTTAAATAATATTAAAATAGTTCCATTATAAAGGTATAAGAAGCTAAAACAAATAAAACACAACCTTAATTAAACATGTAAAAGCCAACAGGCTGAAAGAAAAGTAAAGATCAAGAGAGTATATCCTCCTTTTGAATATTAAATTATCAGTCATTACAAGGACAAAAATTGAACATATAGACATTTTAATGATCACTATTGTGTCGAACAAAGAGATGCGTTTTTAACAAATTCAATTTTTAAATGAGGCAAAACTGCTCGTCTGGCGTAGAGATACCGGCAACGAGTTCCAGAGTTGTGGAGCACCAACAGTAAAGCATCTGTCACCGTACCTCACTGTCTTACTTCTAGGTAGGACCAGTGTCAGTGAATCTGTTGTATGTTCACGGTTAGGGCTGTATATTTCCAGCATTGACTGAATGTACTCCGGTGATCGACCATGTAGTGCCTTGTTTGTAAGAGTCAATATCTTTTGCCGTATTCTGCTTTCTACAGGCAACCATTGCAGTTCTTTCAGTATGGGGCTTATGTGATTGAAACGCGTGGTTCTAGTAATAATTGTAGCAGCGGTGTTTTGTACAGTCTGTAGTAGCCTTGGTAAGTTTTTTTTTTTTTTTTTTTTTGGTAAACCATATAAAAAGGTATTAAAGTAGTCCCATCGAGATGTAACTAAGCTATTCACGAGAGATTTGGTTGCGTCACTGGTAAGGTACTGCCTGATATGGCTTTTCCGTCCAAGTTGCGCATAACAAGATCGACACACTGAGTTTACGTGATATTCCATGTCCATTCTAGAGTCAAGGAAAGCTCCGAGATTTCTATCAACACATGCAGGTTGTATCTGAGATGTACCAACGGTTATTGAAACATCAATAACAAGCTGTTCATTATGTTTAGATCAGAAAATAATAACTTCAGTTTTTAGCTCACCTGAGCACAAAGTGCTCAAGGTGAGCTTTTGTGATCGCCCTTCGTCCGGCGTCCGTCGTCGTGCGTCGTCCGTCGTAAACAATTTGCTTTAAACGACATCTCCTCTGAAACCGCTGGACAGAATTTAATGAAACTTGGCAGGAATGTTCCTTGGATGAGGCTCTACAGAAGTTGCTAAAATAAAGTTGATCCATAAAGAACTCTGGTTGCCATGGCTACAAAAAGAAAAATAATTTGAAAACTTTAAAAATCATCTCCTTCAAAACTACTGGCCAGATTTCAAAATAATTTGGTACAGATGTTCCTTGGGTCAACCTCTATTAAAGTTGTTAAAATTATTCCGATCCGTAAAAAAACATGGCCGCCAGGGGCGGGGCTTATTTGCCTTATATGTATATAGAGAAACCTTTAAACAACATCTCCTCTGAAACCACTGGACAGAATTTGATTAAACTTGGCAGGGATGATCCTTGGGTCAACCTTCACAAAAGTTGCTAAAATAAACTTGATCCATGTAGAACTCTGGTTGCCATGGCAACAAAAAAAAAGAAGAAAACTTTAAAAATCATCTTCTTCAAAACTACTGGCCAGATTTTAAAATAAATTGGTACAGATATTCCTTGGGTCAACCTCTACCAAAGTTGCTAAAATTATTCCGATCCGTAAAAAAACATGGCCGCCAGGTGCGGGGCTTATTTGCCAAATATGTATATAGAGAAACCTTTAAACAACATCTTCTCTGAAACCACTGGACAGAATTTGATTAAACTTGGCAGGGATGATCCTTGGGTCAACCTACATAAAAGTTCCTAAAATAAACTTGATCCATATAGAACTCTGGTTGCCATGGCAACAAAAAGAAAAAAAACTTTAATAATCATTTTCTTCAAAACTACTGGCCAGATTTTAAAATAAACTGGTACAGATGTTCCTTGGGTCAATCTATTTATCTCAGGTGAGCGATTTAGGGCCATCATGGCCCTCTTGTTTTGGTGTTGAGTTTAAGCATTTTTTGATGCATCCATGAACTATATCTGTTAGACAGCCTTCTAAATATTGTACATCTTCTGCCACTTGGACTTAATCACTAGCTTGGAAGACAAGGTACAGTTGAGAATCGTCTGCGTAAAAATGATGAAGTAGACCGTGATTTCTACAGATAGCACCAACAGGCTTAGTATACATAATGTAGATTTTCGGGCCCAACACTGATCCCTGGGACACACTGTAATTCATTAAAACTGCCTCTGACAAATGAACATCAATACACACCGTCTGGTACCGATCACTTAAGTAAGAAGTCATCCATTTAAGTGGCTTTCCCTTGATACCAAACTCATGTTTTAGACGATTTGAGGGGGTTCTATGGTCAATGGTATCGAACCAAGCTGAAAGGTCAAGTAGAACAAGAATGGTGACATTATTTTGGTCTAAGGATTGCATAATGTCAGTTTGAACTTTAATTCATGCTGTTTCCGTGGAATGGAACTTCAAATAGGCAGATTGATGTGGCTCAAACAGGTTATTCAATGATACATGGCATTCTAGCTGTGAGTCTACTGTTTTTCTAGAACTTTGGGTATAGTGGTTAGTTTGATACTGGTCTATAGTTTTTGGTTCATTTTGGTCAAGGCCAGATATTTTGAGTAATGGTTTTATTCGTGAACATTTAAACACTTTCGGAACATAAAGTTCGCATGATTTGTTTGGAGATTTTTCGGATAATACGCTTGATTTCCTGCTCAGAGAAATTGGAAGTTAAAAATGGCTGAGATGGTTCTGGAATTTCGCAGGTAAAAGTTGTTGGAATTTGTTTTCTTATATCTGTTCTGATGTGCTCAATTGTCTTAATGAAAAAATCACTGAAGTCCTGAGCTAATTCCTAAGATGATGTAGTAGAAGGTAAAATCATATCATTTCTTGCGCCAGGAAAATGATTAGTTATCTTGAAAAGTTTTTTTAAGATCGCCCCTTAAAGATGTTATTTTGTCTGCATAGTAGGTAATTTTGCTTTCTTTAGTAGCTTATTTACTAGAGCACATTGTTCCCAGTATATCTGATGATCTATATGAAGTTTTGACTGACGCCATTAACGCTCTAGTTACGGCGATTGTGTTTGGCTTCGTGTAACCCATCAGTGTACCAGGCACATCCGGGCCTTAAAACTAAAGTCTTGGTGTGTAATGGAGCATGCTTTTCTAAAAGAGAAAATAACTCATTTGTGTATGTATTTTGTGTATGTATTCACCAGTTCATCAGCATCTGGGGACCATGACTGAGTATTTTGTAAATCTGATGATAGTAAATAAAATATTGGAAAAATCAAAAACATGATTTTTTCAGTTTATTGTTGATACTGACTTTATTTTTGTTCAATCTTTATGAAATATCCATAGATAATGTAGTTTTATATTTCAAAGATTTTCACAGTTTAAAAATTAAAAAAGAATGCAAAGGTCAAGGTCATTCTACGATTATTGTTTTTTTCTTAGGCCACAAATATCACTAATACTGAAAATATGTATTGAGAGAATATGGACAAAAGTGTAAGTGCTTAAAGACCCTTTTCTAGTGATGTTTAGTTTTTGAAGATCGGGTTTTAATGTGATATTTTAGTACTTTTATGTCATATTCAAGGGCAGATAACTCAAAATTAATACTACTGTTACCTTATATTATTTCTTATAAATGTTTGTGATTTCATTTTCATTATACACAATTTGAAACCAACTGATCTTATAGAAGTTCTGTCATGTTTAAAACTGTAAATATATTGCATTTTTCTTGAAAGAGGTGAGATGATCTGCATGCGTGATTATAGTATAAAATCTGTCGATAGAATTTCTACAAATTTCGCACAGAGATAGGGGATAAAGTACAGAACATTGATTTTTGAAACCTAATGAGGTGTTATTTGCCATAATTTCAGTTATCTGCCCTTGAATATGGTTTCAAAGTGCTAAAATATCACATTCAGGGGTAGGTAACTCTAAATGTAGGACAGTAACCCCCATTTTTTTCCATAAAAATGTATCTTTTATGTTCTGTATAATCATGCAAAGTTTAAATAAAAAATTCTATGGAACAGTTTGAATTTTCCATCTTTGTCTATATAGAAAATAGACGGCTTACAATAAGCATACTGTTCCTCTCTCTTCTACCGTTTTGAACTGAATTTTTACCGTACCTGTTTAATAGGTCTATGATTTAAATCAGAAGGAACCAAATACAAATTAAATCAAACGCAAAATAATGAATGTATAACAACTAGTATTTAAAACATACTATACATAATAGCCCCCAAGAATTACCGATATTATTTTAATATACTTTATAACTGCATTGTGTCACGTTTAACAATCTTATCAATACTTACATTCTTTAATTCATTTTTTATTTAGTGTATCATTATTTTACTATTTCTTTTGATAAAGAAATTGAAACAAGATTTGATAATAAAATAAAACGGTCCCATCATGAATAGGTAATAGGTAATTAACTGTATCACAACAGCAGCTGTTCACAGTTCTACAGTTCACATTTCGCTAATTTACTGCATTAACTACCTACCGTTCATTTTACGGTTGCATATTGATAAGATAAGATAAACACCAAGCATTACTTATCCCACACACCATGTAATAAATATACAACAACGTATTATAACAAGCTCAATAAAGTAGACAAAATGTCCATTGCCAGGGTCAGCGATAAGTTCAGCGATAAGTATGTTAATGACCTACATGTATAAACATCATTAAAATACACAAATCAAGAGCAAGTCCATGTGCATAGAATATATGTTTGAGGTTTAAGAAAATACATATTTTTACTTCTAGAAGCAGTTAAACTTCACTAAAATATAGGCAAGTATCAAAATTCCTAAATAATGATTTTTTTTTCGATTTATTGTCGCTCCCAGCGTAGGAAACGCTCATTCCGTTACTTCATTCATCGCCCGTGGGACAATTAATTTGCATTTACTCGTTATCGATTAATTGAAAAGCCGCTCCACCATTCGCAACCCCACTAGGTAGTGGGGATTTTTTTTACCAATAGAGACTCTCGTACTTACGGTGGCGCAGCGTGACGTAATCTATGTGAGGAGTATGTTACTGACTTTTAGGTCTCCAACGAAGGTTACTCATTCATGTAAACAGCATTTTGATTGGTCGACATACCTCTTACGAATATCCTTATAACGATAAAGTGCTAGCAAAGTATCCCACGGATGACAGATGTAATAGGCAGTCGGGTGTATCCGACTCTGTGTAGCTCCTGGCTTTATTTTTTGCTCAATGTTTGGGAAGTATTCACAGGTAATGTAGTTTTGTATTTTAAAGGGCTTTACAATCTAAATCTTGAAATAACGCAAAGGTCAATGTCCTCGTATTTCGATTATTGGTTTCGACCCCAAATAGCTCCAAATCTAAAAATATGTTATCGAAAGAATATGGACTAATTTGTAAGTGCTTTAAAAGCTCTTTCCAGTTTTGTTTCGGGTTTGAAGATTGGGCATGATTTGGTTATCTTACGGCAGTTCAAAGTTAGATCCTTTGTTGATCAATTGTAAATCGGTTTTTAATGTTCGAACGATGCAACTTGTATAATAAATGGAACTGTTGCACTAATAGGTACCAAAGACTGTTGTTTTCGCGAAAACCAGTGCTGTCGCGTTAGCGACAGTTTTAAAGTATATTCTTTTTATTATTATTATTATTATTATTATTATTATTATTATTATTATTATAAAAATAGGATTTATTTGGATTGCAATATTGTTTTACTAAACAGAACAGGTATGTACATAAGAAACAGAACTAGGCAGTTGATTCTTCAGATTTTCGATTTCTGTCTGTTCTAGACGACGAGAGTCATATGTTAACATACCAGACCGGAAGTGATATTTATTGATAATTCCTTTGATTTTCTTTTCTAATTTATCCATCATGTACGGGTATAAAATATATATTAAGATTTCATTTACATGAAAATTGAAATAAAATAGGAAAAATACATTGCGCTTAGAATGTCTGCGATGTCAACAGACCGTTGTACAGAAAACACTAATATCGGACGATTTGAACGTGACTGGTATTATTGTTGTTCATCCTAAAGATATTTCTACAGACAATTAAAGACCGAAGCGAGCGTAAGCTTCTATTTTCTGGAGAAATGACTCAATAGATTCTATCAGACAAAGGAGTCACCCTAAATGTGTGACAAACACTTGATTTTGTCAATTAGGTCAATCTATTTTGTACATGGTAAAATAGAAAACAGAAATTTGTTCTGTTGGAAGAAATCGATGATAAATCTGAATTTTCAGAGTTTCTGATAGGCCACAAATTTAGGATGTTACATGTATTTGAATTCTTACTGTCTATATCATATATGCTTAAAACACGAATTACATATTAATTTTAACTAATTTATTTCTTCTGTCTTCCATAGCAATGGCTAGCATGATTATTATGGTCATATTTAGACCGTGCTGTCAAGGACAACAAACGAGTGGGGTCCTTTTTTAAAGTATCGATATAATTCGATAGAACGGAGTCTTAACACAACGTAAATTAACGCGAACATGAGTGCACTTTTTTTACAGGACGAACTTTACCCTTTATGTTTAAATTCGGTTGTTGAAAAGCAAACGGTTGACGAAACCGACTTGAGAACCGATGGTTAATGCATCTTGGCAGATCAAAGTTATGGGAAAAAATCGTTCATTGAATTATTTCACCACATTTTGAGTACCACTACTAATTAAAACGTATTTCAATGTAAAATTCTTTGTTGGTTTGCTTCTTAAAGTCTTAAGGTAACACTGCACTTATTCTCATACACATATAACCTATATATCAAATGATAGTTGTTTCGTGTCGATGGTGTGTAAGGATTCGAAACCTTTTATACCATACAGTCAAACCTGTATTCAGCGGTCAAGTCAATAGAACAAGACAAAGTGACCGCTTAACAGAGGTGGCTGCTAAATGAAGGTTAAACATAATTATAAAGAACTTCTATAGTTTGGTAATATAAAAACTGACAGCTGAATACAGGGTGACCGCTTAATGCAGGTGGCAGCTAATGCAGGTTAAACTGTACATTACAATAAATGCAGTTGGAAGTCTTTTGTTAAAAGCTAATTTTGGGATAATTATATAACACCTCATTTTGTGTTGTGCTGTAAACATTTCTCGCGCATTTTTCAGTTTGCATATTTTACATTTCTCTCAGCGACGTTCATGGTTTGCATCGGATCGTTCTTGTGAACAATGACATCAGAATACTGCATACAATAGGAGTGCAAGTCATCGTCTTCAGAGTCCCCGGCCTTACACTGATCAATAGAGAACAGCTATGGTTTCCATAAATCAACTTCCTATACATTCCTCTGATGTTACCATGTTCATTAAAGTTCGTATATTCATTAAACAGTCCCCCTAACACATATAAACAATTTATTTTACATTGTGATCTAGTGTTTAGAGTATAACTTCTGCTCTAGCCAAGTTCTTCTTAAACTTTGGATCATTAATGAGCTCGGTATACGTATTACCCAAGATCTAGAGAGCATATCGAGGGATGACCGCGACACTATTCTAAATACATATGGAAATAGGAGGTTAGTAACCAGCCCTCGATATGGAAATAAGATACTTCACAAAACCAGACAGCAATTGTATACACAATCAATTAAACACAGAGTTAAAGCAATCCAAATGTTATATCCGGAACGAAATAAAAAGAGAGCGTTTTCGGATCACTCAGTCGTGGGGTATAGGAGATGCAACAGGACGAATCTCAACCATGAATCATGCATTCGGAATAGTTCTACTGTTATTATGTAAGTCTTATTGATTTGTTGTGCTAGGTTTTATTTATTGTTCGATAAATGTTATTTTTCTAGATTTATATACATGTATTTAAAAAAGATTATTGATATTGCATCTATATAGTGTGGTGTGAAAATAAGTTCATATATGCACTTGTATGAATATATGCTTTTTCATCATTCTCTTACGTATAAATGATTAACCCTTTACTTACAAATTTACGACCTGATGAAAATCAATTTACCGAACTTTAAGTGGTATACGAGCAAAGTATTTTCTTTGCCGTGCAGACTGTGTAGAATTGTATAAGTAAACAGCAAAAGCTCTTTGGAGAAGTTGTTTGATCTGGGGTTGCTCTGTCATCCAATCCATATGCAGCACAAGATATGCAGGTCATTTAACAAAGTCTGTATTTTTGTCTGTCTTTGCCAATATATATTCTTTGCCAAATCGATCTTTTTTTAAACTATTTGTGAGAATATGTCGTATCTTTAATACAGATATTTTGCGAGATAATGATGTTTATGCTACATTATTATGCATGTGTACCGAAAATGATGCATTTTCAGAATTGAACATCATTAAAGTTAGCTACTCCCGTTGAAAACGTTTCAAAGTCGTCTTATATATGGATGTAGCCATTGATCAAATATATGGGATTGATGATATAAGAGTGGTTCCAGGCTCGAATTCCACAAAACAAAGAATATCATATTACTTTAAACTTATATATACATGTATATAAATATCTAATTCTTAGATTAGGTAGTTCTACGCATTCCACCATTACCGTATAACGAAATATTCAAATACATGACTTAATTGACATTATGTATCTCTCTTAAAACAAGCACTATTTGTCTCAGAGAATAAGAGATACTTATGGCTAAGAATTGTTGGTGGAGTGCGAGCCGGGACTGGTTGGACCGGTGTCAGGATAATGTGGCTTGGATAATGTGGCTGGGATAATGTGGTTGGGATAATGTGGCTGGGATAATGGGGGGATAATGTGGCTGGGATAATGTGGCTTGGATAATGGGGTGGATAATGTGGCTGGGTTGTAATCACGTGATAAATACTGTTAAGAGAGATGAGAAATCAATGGCTGAATATTAGAATAAAGTACCTCTCTTACGATGCATGCGGGGCATGAGATGAGTGGAGATGAATCTAATAACTGGACCGGACTGAGCGCTAGAAAACTGTAGAAATACATGTTGATCCCATGTGTAGATATTCTATGTACGTATAGAGGTTATAGTGTTAGAGCGTTATTATGCCACACATCATGATATCATTATATCTTTTGTAGGTAAACGTCCTTATAATGAGTTGAAATTTAAAACAAAACAATCAAAAAAGAGATTGGTGAAATAATCTGATGGATATTGGAAACGGATGGAAATTAATATATGGAGGAGATTTGTACGTTTTTGTGGGATATGCAATTTTACGAATACGAAACAGATTTTCATTTTTTTTATGTTGAAAAGAGAGATATTTTTTATTTATATTGCAGTAGTCCCCTAAAAAGCGCGTGCGCACACACACACACACACACACACACACACACACACACATAACCGGACGGTCAATGTAATTAATGATAGAAAATAGCCGCTTGGTGAAGTGGCGTTTACTCCAGCTTACTTCGACACATTCCGTGACACTCGGCTATAATCGATAAAGCAGTAGAAATAATATTTTATAAAACTTAAAAATACTGCCATATGATCATTTTACTTTACTTTTCAATTATGAACACGCCTCTTAATCGCCAATTAAATATTCCGATTAAGTATGTCTAATCATGTACATTTATTTTCATTCTATACTTTAGTCCTCTTCTTTCAAAACCAAAACTTATGTATAGTGTACCGTGTACTTGTATGGAAATACGAGGGTCGTGACATAATGTATGCAAACGGGGCAGTCACAATTTCACGTAATCGAATAGAGACTTGTGTAAACTTGCAATTGATACCACACATGTGCGTCCGTCTGTTCTATCGTTCGTTCCTCCATCCGTCGATCATAACTCAGGTTAACCTTTGCGGTTAAGCTTTTTTTTACTTTTTATGAAGATGACTTCACACCTTCATGTAACTTGGTATTCATATCTACATCATGATGTGAACTATTCAAATTTTATTTAAAAAAAAAAAATAAGATAAAAAAATGTTTGTGACCTTTATTTCACGGTTGAAGGAACATGGTGCAATTGGTTGTACCTATGTCTTTAAGCTGCTTTTTTTTTTACCAAGAAGACGACTTCACATTTTATGCAACTTTGTAGGCATGTACATCATGACATGAACTAATTAATATTTATGCAGTTAAATGGCTGTGAGTGTGACCTATATTTTAAGGTAGGATAAACAGTGTAAAATTGGTTGTTCTGCCTCAGGTTTACTTAAACTTTTGTCTATGAAGATGACTTCACATCATCATGAAACTTGATAGATATAAACTTTTAAATATACACGCGACCAATACATGCCAGCGGGGCATCGTTGGGGCATCATGGATGTGATCCGTTTACTGTTCAGATTGAAAGTTGCTAGCATTACACATGGTGTAAATGGTGGATAAAAAGTGTACCAGTATAAATATCAAACACATTGCCTTTGGCTGAAGATTTTACTCTATCGTACGGATATTTTCGATCAATTTTGTATCTTAATTACAATATTTCCACTACAATAATTAATGGTATATTGTTTGACATTTACTTCACTTATTTCCGGACGTTCAGTGAAAACCCGCCCCCAATTATTTCCGTTGTGTACATTATATTGTAGTTTCCGGTGGTACATGTATTGCGGGTTCTCACGTATCACGGCAATCTCATTTTGTCGGGATAACTTTGCCGATCGCCCCCAAAGGTTTCCGGTACGTTGCATTGGCCGAAAAACTGCGCATTAAAAAAAATCAGCAACCTTTAAGTTATATATATAACTAGATTTGCAAACTGCAAATGCAACGGTTTTCGTGATGATCAACAGTTTCAAACCTGATCAGCCAAGTTAAAATACCAGAAAAACAACAAAATGCAAAACATTTATATATCTTAGTTTTTTCGTTCATTGGTGAATTCAGCTGTGACCACATCTCGAATGGAATGTGATCTTCCACTGAGCCAGGCCCCCATCCGCTGTGATCAGACCTGTTAATTGCTGGTCATCACTGCAGGGAGTCTTTAGCCAATATAGTAGTTATATGGTAAAACCTCTGATGGCTTGATGCATAACTAAATTACCTGCTACTATGGAAGTGAGATAGTAGGCTAGTTTTACACATACATTCATGACCTCTTACAGCTAGTAGAGCCTGCATCTATTTATAGAACATAGGTAACCAGTGATGTGCTCATTCTGTCAAATTTTCTCTGTTTTTATTCTGGGTCATGTATTTAAATTCTCTATAAATTCATTAATTCTTGACAGATTTTCAAAATTCTTTTTTTGTTGACGAGGTAAGACATTCTTTTTTCCAATGATAATAAAATATATCACACATTTAAACTTTAAAGGCTTTAAAATCAATTCAAAGTATGACCAAACTTCAAACTGCCACCAAACAACCAAATCAACCCCGATCTGAAAAAACATAAATTCTTCAAAAAGTACTCTTTAGAGGCTTTTGATTTTACCCATATTCTTTCGATAAAATATTTTTAGATAATCGCAATATGACCTTGACCTTTGCATTTTTTGAAATTTTGAAACTGTGAAGTCCCTTGAAACAACAAACAATACAATCTGTGAAAATTTCATAAAGATTGATTAAAAAATAATGGCAGAATCATCAAAAAACTAAAAAAATGCCTATTCTCAAAAAAAAAATTCCTCCATATTTTAGTGCACTTTGAACCGCTTATTGAAAGCTATTTTATGCATTTTCTGAAATCGCCACCCCATATATTTTGTGCGCAAAGATCTTCGGAATCAATTTCAAAAAACAGAATGAGCGTATCTAATCTCTAACAAAAATGGGCATGTTTTTCGTGGACACACCCTAATTTGCCAGATTTTTTCAAAGATTCAAACATTCAACCTCTTCTAGCTCAAAATTTTCAAAGATATGGATATTGCCACTCATCATATTTAAACGGGCAGTTGACAGAGAACAGAATGCAAAAAACTGCATACAAATAAAATGTCAAATGACAGAGTTATCGGCAATTATATGTTTTGATGCTAAACGCCACCTAGCGGCAAAACTTAGTACTAAAATGAAAAACGAACTTAATGGTGCACAACTTCAGATACATGTGAGTATGCATGGAAATTTTCATATTTGTAGTACTTCTAATCATGCCGCAACAGCGGCCACAAAAAAAGTGCAAAGAATAATAATAATGGAAAAAAAAAGGGAAAAAGAAACACAAGAAGAACAGTAGGTTTTCGCGGCTGCGTTGCAGTCCACGAAAACCTAAAAAAAAAAAGGGAAAAAGAAACACAAGAAGAACAGTAGGTTTTCGCGGCTGCATTGCAGTCCACGAAAACCTAATAAGGTAGGTAACCTTTTTTCCATTGAATATAGTACGTAATGCCGTTTTAATTGCCGTAATTCCTTTGATCATCGATAGATTTTCATAAGATCTTATTTTACGTGGAAGGGATAAATATAGACATACAGGTACAAAAGGAAACCCTCTTGCCCGAGGAATCGCTTTAAAATATTCGCGAATTCAAAAACACGTTTGGTCGGAAGAGATTTGACCGACAGAACCTCGCCATATTCTCCCGCGTAAAAATATAAAAAACTAAAGCCACAATATCAGTGTTGAATAGTACGGACAGATTCTAATGAAAGAAACAAATAACCTATACTGATTGATAACCGGGTTGTTCTTCCTTAGTTTCCGTGAATTATTACGATCCAGTCATTTGTTTTCAATGCTAATATGGTTTGATATGCAACTTACAGATAGCCTTTGGTAGGTTTATGGGTTTTGTAATCACTAATTGGCGGGTTCGAATCCTCGATGCACACATCTTTTTTATTGTTTTTTTTTTTCATTCACTTTTTTTTTCATTTATTAACTTTATCTTTTAATTAAAAGCACTTTGAGTGGATGGTTGGATACTATGTTGTATTTCTGGTGTATTTTCATTTATTTTCTTTGAATACTATATCTAGTGGAGTATTGAGAAAACCTTCTAAAGTAGCCTATTCAGCAATTATATCTATAAAAAGGTGTTGTGTATGTGTGTTTCACATGTATATGTCGTATATTTATTAAACAAAATGATTGAAATAAATAAAAAAAAGAATGAAAAACATGTATGGTCTGAGCTAGATTCGAGCCCACAACCTTTAGCTTCAAACACTAGCACATTATCATGGAAGCAGGGCCTGTGATACACAAATGCTTCTAAGTAATACACTTACGCGTTTAACCATACTGTGAAGTCCAAATGATTGATTTCGGAAACTGACAATTGCCAAAGAAAGCTCGCTGAATATTTAGATGTCCGAGGTTAATATTGTCAAACAATAACATGTTTGACATACAGAAATTAATTGCATATAAAACTTCTCTAATATTGTATTTCGGTTCAAGTCGTTAATACGAGGGAGCTCCATCCTATATCGATGCTAAACATCTTTTATGTATGCATGTAACGTGTACATTTTGTATATGTAAGCTTATATGAGTGCATAAGTGTACATGCACTAATGCATAATTTTATCACTGTATGTATGATTATATGGGTGTAGGTGTGTGTACTTATGTATGTGTGTGTATTTATGAATGTATATATGCTTAAAACACTTAAGACAATAACTTTTTCTCCTGGTTCAATAAATAGAATGGTTTCTTTGAGGCACAGTGAAGTCGCATTCACTTACAATTTTGGAAACTTAATTCTGCTGTTAAAATAAAACGACAGAGTCGACAGATATGTACAACTGAATTACATGATATCTCCTGATCTCATGTTTAGCAATACATGCCATGATATCTCCTGATCTAATGTTTAGCAACACATGCCATGATATCTGCTGATCTCATGTTTAGAAACACATGTCATGATATCTGCTGATCTCATGTTTAGCAAAAAATGCCACATCTGCTGATCTCATGTTTAGCAACACATGCCATGAAAGCTCCAGATCTCAAGTTTAGCAACACATGACATGATATTCCTGATCTCATGTTTAGCAAAATATGCCATGATATCTGCAGATCTCATGTTAAGCAACACATGCCATGACATCTGTTGATCTCATGTTGAGCAACACATACCATGATATCTGCTAATCTCATGTTTAGCAAAACACATGAAATGATATCTGCTGAACTCATGTTTAGCAACACATGCCATGGTATCTGCTGATCTCATGTTTAGCAACACATGCCATGATATCTCCTGATCTCATGTTAAGCAACACATGAAATGATATCTGCTGATCTCTTGTTAAGCAACACATGCCATGGTATCTGCTGATCTCATGTTTAGCAACACATGCTATGATTACTGCTGATCTCATGTTTAGCTATACATGCCATGGTATCTCCTGATCCCATGCTTACAAACACATGCCATGATATCTGCTGATCTCATGTTTAGTAACACATGCCATGGTATCTCCTGATCTCATGTTAGCAACACATGCTATGATATCTGCTGATCTCATGTTTAGCAACACATGCTATGATATCTGCTGATCTCATGTTTTGCAACATATTCCATGGTATCTCCTGATCACATGCTTAGCAACACATGCCATGATATCTCCTGATCTCATGTTTAGCAACATATGCCATGATATATCCTGATCTCAAATTTAGCATCACATGCTATGATATATCCTGATCTCATGCAAAGCAATACATGCCATGATATCTCCTGATGCAATGTTTAGCAACACATGCCATGATATCTGTTTATCTCTTGTTAAGCAACACATGTCATGATATATCCTGATCTCATGTTTACCAATACATGCCATGATAACTCCAGATCTCATGTTTAGCAACACATGTCATATGCCATAATATACTCCAGATCTCATGTTTAGCAACACATGTCATATGCCATAATATATCCTGATCTCATGTTTACCAACACATGCCATAATAACTCCAGATCTCATGTTTAGCAACACATGTCATGATATCTGTTGATCTCATGTTTAGCAACACATTACCTGATATCTCTTGATCCCATGTTGAGCGATACATGCCATGATATCTCCTGATCCCATGTTAAGCCAAACATGCCATGATATCTCCGATTTCATGTTTAACAACACGGTTCTGATCAAATATTTAGTAACACATGCCATGATATCTCCTGATCCCATGTTAAGCAACACATGCTATTATATCTCCTGATCTCATGTTTAGAAACACATGCCATGATATCTTCTGATCTCATGTTAAGCAACAATTGCAATGATATCTCTGGATCTCATGTTTAGCAACACATGCAATGATATCTGCTGGTCTCATGTTAGCAACACATGCATGATATCTCTGATCCATGTTAGCAACAATCCATATATCTGCTGATCTCTTGTTAAGCAACAAATGACCAAATTTCAAACACACGCCATGACAAATTCTGATCTAATATTTAGTAACACATGACATGGTACCACGTGATGTCATTTTAGCAACACATTCCATGATATCTGCTGATCTCATGTTTAGCAACACATGCTATGATATTTCTTGATCTCATGTTTAGCAACACATGCTATGGTATCTCGTGATCTTATGTTTAGCAATACATACCATGATATCTCCTGATCCCATGCTTAGCAACACATGCCATGATATATCCTGATCTCATATTTAGCATCACATGCTATGATATATCCTGATCTCATATTAAGCAACACATGCTATGATGTCTACTGATCTCATGTTTAGCAACACATGCCACGATATCTCCTGATCCAATGCTTAGCAATACATACCATGATATCTCCTGATCCCATGCTTAGCAACACATGCCAGATATCCTGAGCAAAACATGCCATAATATCTCCTGATCACATATTTAGCAACACATTCCATGATATCTGCAGATCTCGTGTTTATCAACACTCCTGATCCCATGTTGAGCGATACATGCCATGATATCTCCTGATCCCATGTTAAGCAACAATTGCAATGATATCTCTGGATCTCATGTTTAGCAACACATGCAATGATATCTGCTGGTCTCATGTTAAGCAACACATGCAATGATATCTCCTGATCCCATGTTGAGTAACACATACCATAATATCTGCTGATCTCTTGTTAAGCAACACATGTCATGATATATCCTGATCTCATGTTTACCAATACATGCCATGATAACTCCATATCTCATGTTTAGCAACACATGTCATATGCCATAATTATCCTTATCTCATGTTTACCAACACATGCCATGATATCTCCAGATCTCATGTTTACAACACATCATGTGCCCTGTTATCTGCTGATCTTATGTTTAGCAACACATGCCATGATTTCCCCTGATCTCATGTTTAGCAACACATGACATGATATCTCCTGATCTCATGTTTAGCAACACATGCCATATCTCCATATCTCATGTTTAGCAACACATGCCATGTGCCATGATATCTCCTGATCTTATGTTTAACAACACATGCTATGTGCCATGATATCTCCTTCTTTCATGTTTAGCAACGCATGCTATGATATCTCCAGGTCTCATGTTTAGCAACACGTGCCATGAAGTAGATAAGCAGATATGCATTCAAGACGCGTCTGCTATATATATATTATTAGTCATCTACACGCAGAAAATCTTCTAAATTAAAAGGCATATTGTAAATAACGTGCAGTGTGGCACGTGAAGAGCAAAGATCTAGGTCATTCAAACTTGAATTTGAAACTTTAATATCGCAAAAATTTTAATCATGATAGCTTTTTAGATAATTATGTCAGCTTCGTGCCCTATGCATTTGAACATTTGTTACATTAAACAAAAATCTGTAAATGGCGCATCCTTTATTTTTCGAATTCCTCTGACATCGAGAATTTTTATTAATGGTAATGATGGCTAGGTACGTCATGATAAAATATTTGGTACGACTGTACATCATGATAAGATATGATATCTTGGTACGACATCATGATGAGATATCTTGGTACGACTATACATCATGATAAAATATGATAAGATATCTTGGTACGACTGTGTATCATGATAAGATATCTTGGTACGACATCATGGTGAGATATCTTGGTACGACTGTACAAGGATGGAATCAAGATCAATAATGCCCATCTCTTTGTATCATGGCATGTGTTGCTAAACATGAGATTAGGATATATCACAGCTATTTTTTATACTGAAGACAGTTTTGCGGCGGTGGTGCGGTCAGCTGATGTTGAGTACATGAAGTCTTCCATTCAACAATATTTCTCCGAGAGTCGTCACCATAGAAACCAGGCCTACAAGACTGCAGCCAGGGACTATCTCTACAATGAGTTCAAGCGGTTTGGGCTCGAGACGGAGTATCATCATTTCAAAGAGCCGAAAGTTTCTACTACTGTATTCTTTTCACTGCAACTAGTGCTGCTTCAATGTCAACGGCTAAACCTTTTTTCATATTCATATGCGAATGGTACTGCAAAATGATGAGTTGTTTCGGGTTCCTCATCTACCAACTTTACTTTGCACTGAAATATATATGTATGAAATTTGTTCTGATGTCCTTATTCAAAATGGTTGCAAGAGTGCAAAGTCCTTCGCCGCTTTTTTCCCCACACCTGGCCACTGACTGAACTCCACCAGACCACTCTGTTGCTACTCTCTGACGTCATCAATGAGTCTCCTGCTGCACCGCGTGTACAAACGTTGTTGATTTACCACGGCCATTTCTATTCATTTATACATAAGTCCGCGACCAGAAGCGTATTAATTCAATGCTATTGTAAGGCATGACCTCCTGAGTTATCAACTTGTGCATGGAACCTCAATCCGGAATCAAAACGCTCAAGGCAATGAGAGACTGCAAAGTGGGTTATTATGAAACAAAGAAAGAGTTCAGCTGACTTATTACTAGTAACTAGAGTTGCAAGAAAACGTGAAGAGGTTTTGGTCGTCTTTGCCTCTGTCGAATTTACACTGGAATAAAAATTATAGCTATTTCGCTATGCATTGTGCACTTTGATTTTACTGCTTGTCACAATAGAGGTATCGACCTGAAAGTGGTAGGATACAAAGCTAATAATGGATGATTCCGAAATGTGATTGTAACTCCTCCCCTATTGATATTTTGACAGTTTCTATTCATACCAAGGTCAAGTACTCAAAAATAGTATCTCTAACAAAAAGCACATGTTCTTTTAAGTAAAGTAGGTCAACCGTTCACCCTGTGCTTCACACTTACACTGGTTGGATAAGCCGGTTAATGTAAACGTTAAGGAACCGTTCATGATCTGGACTTCCAACTCTGTTTCTAGGTAGCTCGCCCGCTTACTTCACTTCTCTGAACAATTCCTACCAACAGAGACAGTATATGCAAAAGCTCTTGTTCCATTGTGCTACCCTCCTTGTCTCCTGTTTTTTTTGTTTTTGTTTTTTTTTTGTTATTGTTGTTGTTTTTACATATTAACCCTACACTTTCGTAGTGCCAATGAGTTAAGCACCTGGATTCGATCTTTCATACGAGCATTTTTTAATGTGTTTTGATAAGCTTAAGGGCAGCTCGTTTACATTTGGTTGGTAGAGATTTGTTTTCTTCTCACTTTAGTTAATATCAGTGGAACCTTTGATTTTTTTTTACAATTAAACTCGGCAAGTGTAGGTCACATTGCACGAGGAAAAACGCATTTTTGGGGAAATCAATTTAAATATAAAATACGGTATCCCGAAGCAGGTGCTTGTTGTACCACGTGACAATTCCGCAACATGGCTATTCCACGGTGCTTAACCATATCGGCAGGCTCTCTGCGGAAATCGCTATATCGGCAGGCTCTCTGCATTCGCACCGGTCATTCTCTGCCATAAACACTAGCAAACGCTGGACGGAAGGGAAAGAAACAGACCAATGGTCACTTTTCAAAGGTGAGTTGCTCAATATTAAGTATTGCACGGAATATTAGATAGCTATGTATATGCGTGTAAACTTTTCAATTATCAGCGACTGCGACCTGAAACTCGGCCGAACAGTTTAGTGATGTATCAACATAAACACAACCTCGGCACTTTCTACAGGCTTCAGCAGGTTATTACTTTGATTATGTCTATAACATGAGCATCGAATGTATTCTTTTAAGTATATTCTTCAAGAAGATGCCGATAAATTGGCCGATTTTAATGTAAATTTCTTGAAAACTCCCTACTTTCGGTTTTGTCGTTGCACGGGGGGTCTCTCTGCACATCAGTTTACACGCATATACATACATGTAGCTAAGATACTCTAATATTCCGTGCAATACTTAATATTGAGCAACTCACCTGTTTCTTTCCCTTCCGTCCAGCGTTTGCTATCGTTTATGGCAGAGAATGACCGGTGCGAACGCAGAAAGCCTTCCGATATAGCGATTTCCGTGTATTCATCATTTCCGGGTAGTGAATTCGTGAGTGTCGTATGGTATTTCTGCCTGTGAAGTAAGCGCATGCGCGTGGAGTGAATGTAATCAATCATGTGATGGCACATGGAAAAGAAAATTCTAAATATAGGTTTTATAACTCTAAAATATAGGTTTTATACTGTTTGTAATGCTATATTCTGTGATATCTTTACAATCACGGAGTGTTGCATTGGGTGAATTTGTATTTTTAGAGGTAATACACAGAGAGAATTATTAATCAAATTCTTTGTCAATAGGAAATCTGTAAACGAGCTGCTTTAATAACATATTCTGTTGAAAATACCTAAAGAGCTATTAAAGAATGTAATTAAGAATCTACTCATTCTATAATATCTTATTTCTATAGGTGTTTAACCACCATTATTGTTAAGTAGCATATTTATTAAAGGTAGAATATATTATTCTATAAGAAGTTTAAATGCTGATAAGATTAATTTAGATTTGTGTAAATTTTATCTTTTTGAATGTTTCTTCGAAGTTCTTTAAAGTTAAGTTTGGTACTTCGATGACAAAATTTAACTCTAAGTTCAACCATTGGCACACAGTCACCGTTTGCTTTAATGTAATTTTTAAATACTTTGGAAGATTTAATATTTTAAATTACATGATTTTACAGGAACAGTTTACAAATGTGATCGGGCTGTTGAAAGGAGCACACTTCGGCACTGCAGAGGACCGCGTGTTGGGGGTTGTGGCTCACTATGACACCGTCTTGAACACGAAAGGTGAGT
This sequence comes from Solen grandis, assembly GCA_021229015.1. NCBI lineage: Eukaryota > Metazoa > Mollusca > Bivalvia > Adapedonta > Solenidae > Solen > Solen grandis. The sequence continues at coordinate 71,273,304 of CM037780.1, read as the reverse complement.
GTACTAATGTGTCAAGTCGTACTCCAGCATAGTCACCGATGAATGTGTGTTTAACTTATTTAGCAAAAGTCGACAATGAGATTCATTGCGATCTATTGTATACCTCAAGACAGAAGTATTACATTGGCAAGAACTATAACTCTCTAAAACTCTGAACAGTTAATACAGATTTGTATCCCCTTTTATCAAATAAACGATGGTCAATCTTGCACAGATCTCTGCCAGAGTAAGTTAGCTGCGTTTTACCTGAATAATAGATTACCAATAGCATGACTTTTGGTAGACACCATGGTCACGTGGATTATTCAGTGTGGCAGTGACTGATGCGGAGCCAATTTACTGCGCCGATGGTTCTACCAGGTGCCATCTTCCTTCACCTGTTAGTCTCATGTCGCACTAATGCAGCACAAGAACAATTAAACAGTCACTGACCTTTTACTGGACTGTTAATGTTCCTACTATTCATCGTCATCTTTACTCTATACTATGATGCTTAAATACTAGATTACGTTAGTGTGATACAATGGTTCTGGTGCACTTCTACTCGAGTGAAAGCAGTACGGCGCACACTTTCACTCTCTCTCTCTCTCTCTCTCTTTATCTTTCTTTCTTTCTTTCTTTCTTTCCTTTACACATACCTCTCTCTCTCTCTCTCTCTCTCTCTCTCACACACACACACACACACATTATCTTTCTTTCTTTCTTTCTTTCTTTCTTTCTTTCCTTCACACATACCCCCTCTCTCTCTCTGTCTCTCTCTCTCTCTCTCTCACACACACGGGGCTGCCGTGGCCGAGCGGTTACAGTCGTGGACTACAAATCTCTCAGCCTCTCATCGCTGTGGGTTCGAATCCCGGTAGGGATTTCGGATTTTTCATGTGAGGAAGCCTTCCAGCTGGCTTGCGGTAGGTCGGTGGTTCTACCCGGGTACCTCTGTGTACTCGGGGTCTTCCTCCACCTGTAATCAGCTGGACGTCGCTATATGATTGAAATACTATCGCAGCGACGGTAAACTCCAATACAACTACAGCAACTCTCTCTCTCTCTCTCTCACACACACACACACACAATAGGTGGGATTCCTTTAAGACTAAGAAATTATTTCAAATACAGGATGTGTCGGCACAAATCATTTCATTAAGGACTGGATGATCAAATGGCTGACCAGTAACTACAAGGAGCACGCCAAATCCCTCCGTCCCCAGGGGGTGTTTGTGCTGGACACTCTGATGGAATTCAACCAGTCCCGGAGATCGCAGTTGATTCCCCAAGACCAGCTGATTGCTGTAAGTGTTGTTAATGTAACATCCCATACATAATGCTCCTACTCGGTATTCCCCGGCAAAAAGCTTGTTAGAGAAATTGGCGAGGTGTTCCACCAAGCTCAATAATGTGTTGTTTTGTCATTACATTCTCATGTATCTCACAATCTACATAACTCATGTAACGTACAAAACTCAGTTCCAAATAATGTAGATTTGATCCACGTCAGTCTGTGTCGTCAGGGCAAACATTTTTCATGGCCTTACCGGGCGCAAAGTACTGGTCCAATTCAGAACCGGCATAATGAATTAATATACTGTACAAGGAAAGAACTTGTGTCACAATCGACTTAAAATAATTCAAATATAGCAAACTTTAATTGAGTCGAGGACTATTGCAGGGGTATGAATCACCTTAATTGGTAGCTACAGATATATATTTAAGATACCTCTGGATTACACATGCCCGGCCCCGGTGGTGGGGTTGTTTGCCCTAGGACCGAGACTTCAGGGTTATCTTAAACTATGTTGAAATATCGAATTGTTTGCTGTAAAATCGTTATATATCGCCGATTTCGTAAATTACCTACCGTATCTACCAATGATGATAATTTAAGCATTGCTCTCAAATTGTCTAGAACATATACCCACGATTATATCTATCTTTGGACTGGAATAGACAAGATCTTATGACAACGAAATAATGATTTGCAGTTTATATGCAATAAAACTATATGATGAATAAGGTGGTAATTATTTTTTCAGCTTCTATTTATATGTTTTGTTTACTGGAGCTTTGTGAAGGAGAATATCATCCGTTTCTATATTTAAAATTATTCTGGAGCATTCTTGCTCGGTTTCAGGCACTTTTCCCAAAAACTATGTCAAATATTGAAAGCGACGGTTTCGCCGGAGACTTCATACTAACCATTTTCCGTGAGCCGACGGGTGACAAGCACCTCGCTTCCAATTTCGTGAAATCATGGCAATCACTAGACTCATCTGGACCGGAAGTATCTCGGTTTGAGATTGAGACGTTCCCGTTGAACATAACAACCTTGAAGAACCCCGACACACTATACCTGTATTATAATTTTCTGCGCAGCGACCATCAGGAGTTCTGGAAGGACAACATCCCGGCAGTATTTTTGACAGATTCCGGTTAGTTGTCTCCAACAATGTTTACATGTTTATTTTCTTGCCTAATGTGTTTGTTTACTTGTTTAACGTCTCAGCAACAGTATTTCATTCATTTGGAGACGTGCGTCGACACGTTACTGTGATATTACGTGATATAATATCAGTCACATCGACTCAAACCACTCTGCCACCGGGACCGGTATTTCTCGTCTTAATTCTTTCTGACTATAGATTTCAGTATCTGTATCATCATGTTCGATGGTTAACATCATTTTGTTATTTATTTTTAACACCATTAATATTTCAACTTTTGAAACACAAACTTAAAGTAATATCCTTTTAACAGTTCTTGTGTTGGATAAGTAACTCGTGAGTCCTTTCCAAGCCATATATGAATATATTTTATTCTGTCGGAGGTCTATACACCGGATAAGACTGGACTGGTCGAGGGGGAGCCTTTCACGTAATCGTCGTTTATTTTATTTTCATTTTACAAAACAGCAAACTCCCGCGGTGACATGGTGGAGTGTTACCACGCGCCGTGTGACGACCTTGACACCATGCTGACAGACGACAACCTGCACTTCCTGTCAAAAACAGCCGATGCTCTGTCCCAAACTGTTCAACGCCTGGCGGAACCAAGGAAAGGTAAACTTCATTGATTACTTTGTTATTATTATTCGATCATTAATTATTTAATTTATTATTTTTGACTAACACCTGTCTTAAGCAGACATTAATTGGGGAGAAATAAGCTTGGCCACATAGTCCAGGTGGTATTTAGAACAGACAAGAGATGTCCACTAACCTTATTTAGTGCTATACTACATATTGAAGAACATACAGTAGTTGACATAAATTAGTACATTTCTTTATTGAACAACATTAATTTTCAAAAGAAATGAAATATTTTATAATTTCTATTAGAGAAACAAGAATGATAAAATCCACCATAAGTATTTAAGTATTACTAAGTATGGTTGGTGGATTTCGAGCGCGTTTGACTTCTTAAGGTCCATTACCTCCAATTGAAGAGTTTCTATAAATGGCAGTGCTTTGCAACTGAGGTTTGTGGGTTCGAGTCCAAGAGGTGCTACTATCTTTTTAGCTCACATGAGCACAACGTGCTCAAGGTGAGCTTTTCTGATCGCCTTTTGTCCGGCGTCCGTCGTCCGTGCGTGCGTGCGTCCGTGCGTCCGGCGTCAACAATTGCTTCAAACAACATCTCCTCCTAAACGGCGTGGCCAATTTGAAAAATATTTTGCAGGAATGTTCCTTGGATGAAGCTCTACTAAAGTTGTATAAATGGTTCTGGTCCATTGCATAATTAGGTCACAGGAGCTAAAAATAGATTATAAAAATGCAAACTTTAAAAATCTTCTTCTGCAAAACTGCAGGGTCTAGAGCTTAGATATTTAATGTGAAGCATTGTCTAGTGGATGCCTACCAAGATTGTACAAATCATAGCCCAATGGTGATAAATGACCCCGCACCAGGGGTCACTTGTTTTACATAGAGTTATATAGGAAAGTCTTAAAAAATCTTCTTCCATGAATCCATAAGGCCTAGAGCTTAGATATTTGGTATGAAGCATCATCTTATGGGCCACTACCAAGATTGTACAAATCATAGCCCTACGGTTATAAATGACCCCGCACCAGGGGTCACTTGTTTTACATAGAGTTATATAGGAAAATCTTAAAAAATCTTCTTCTATGAATCCATTAGGCCTAGAGCTTAGATATTTGGTATGTAGCATCATCTTATGGGCCACTACCAAGATTGTACAAATCATAGCCCTATGGTGATAAATGACCCCGCATCAGGGGTCACTTGTTTTACATAGTGTTATATAGGAAAATCTTAAAAAATCTTCTTCCATGAATCCATTAGGCCTAGAGCTTAGATATTTGGTATGAAGCATCATCTTATGGGCCACCACCAAGATTGTACAAATCATAGCCCTACGGTTATAAATGACCCCGCACCAGGGGTCACTTGTTTTACATAGAGTTATATAGGTAAATCTTAAAAAAATCTTTTTCTATGAATCCATAAGGCCTAGAGGTTAGATATTTGGTATGTAGCATCATCTTATGGGCCACTACCAAGATTGTACAAATCATAGCCCAATGGTGATAAATGACCCCACACCAGGGGTCACTTGTTTTACATAGAGTTAAATAGGAAAATCTTAAAAAATCTTCTTCTATTAATCAATAAGGCCTAGAGCTAAGATTTTTGGTATGTAGTAGCATTTAATGGTTCATTACAAAGATTTTCAAAGTCTTGGCCCTACGGTGATAAATGACCCTGCACCCAAGTCTTCTCTGAAACCATGTGGCCCATTGCTTAGATATTTGGTGTGTAGTATTGTCAGGGGTAAAATGTTTTAGATTAAGTTATATCAGAATCCTTGTCTGTTTAAAAACCTTGACATCAGCTGAAGCAATGGTACTCAGGTGAGCGATTCAGGGCCATCATGGCCCTCTTTTTTATATTTTTTTTTTTCATTTTTGACATTATTTCTGTAGTATTAAGGAAGTAAAAAGTGTTAATCCTTATTTTTATAAGTTGAATGGGAATTTAAGTATTTTCACTCAAGCAAACGAAACTAAGCCCATTTTACACGATTATTGACACGCTTTAAACCGTGGGAAAAGTTTTCAAATTCCTTCCTCCATTTTCAAATGTCCTACCCGGGACTATAAAAATGTATTCAAATCCCCCCTGGGTTACATGAAAACGTTTTAGATTCCCTAGGGGAACTTGAGATCACTACAACTAATGATTTCAAATGACCACACCCCCACCCACCCCCTACCCCGATTCAAGCTTAACCTCATATAGATTCAATATTAAAAATTGAATACCAGTAGATATATCAGTAGTACATATTATATTTGCACTGGCGTAGCTTCCTTTAAGCTCAGTAGACACGTGCCTACACATATTCATTTTCAAAGATAGAAACTATAAACATGCTAAAATCAAATAAAACTAAAAAGAACTGAATAGATAGAATGTAATGCTTTAACAGCGGACTTCTTGTATTTTCATATTTAAAAAAATTGTGTCGATTAATGCCCGCGTGTACCAAAACCATCAACAGTACAAAATAAATCATAGTCTCCAGTCCACTCTTTCCTTTTTAAGTATGATGTGTAATAAAAAATATTGTCAGCGCTGGATAACAAACTAATGCTTCTTGGCGCTTGAATTTAAAATGTTAAACACGCAACATGGTTGATCAAAACTCTCTATATTTCTAGGAACAGCGGAAAAGACAAACGAAACATCTTGTCGATTTTAACATTTTCCTCCAAATTAATAATTATGTATTGTTGAAATACTGCAGGTCTGACTTAAGACGAAACAAAATAGTGGTTGACACAAACAATATTATGTTAAGCTGCATTATGTAACGTAACATCATATGTTCTTCAGTAACGAGTGAGTTGGAAGAAAACCTGTTTTTGTTGACTTTCCCAACCGTTATCTTATCTCTAAATTATTTACAAACGACCAGATCACTAATGTTCCCTCACAATCCTCACTTGAAATGACTAATCTTCGCGCTGACAGTTGTTTATTTCAGTAAAATCGACTAGATATTAATGAGAAATCCAATGTTTTAAGGAAAAAAACACAACAAACATACACAATTATGGTCGATTTTTACGAAAAACAGGGAAACGATTCAAATTTTCACGTCCTTTCATCAAGATCAACCTTCTCCCTTTCAATCATTTAATTTAAACGTCCAACAACGCGAAGGATCACTAAGTTTGGAGTCTGATGCGATATTAAAATAAACAAAAATCAAAAGTTAATTGTGCAGTTAGGCTCATAAGACTGCTCAGACGTACAGCCGATCACAGAATATAAAAAATTGTTGTCATTCCCGCAGTTTTTCAAATACACATGAAACATTAATACAAATTCAGCTTAGATACTATATATCTAGTTGTAAGCTTCCTCTCAAAACGTAATGAATTTCAATACTGTAGTGTAAAGGCACTTATGAGTATGTTCGGTCAGTAGTAAAACTGGTTGAAGTCTTCCACACAAAATGGGAACCAACTAGATTGTTCCCATGGCCATGCAAATAACCCACACGGTAGGAAAGCGTGCTTAGACATTTAGTGAAGCCAAGCTATGCCCCTGATTTGTTTATACCATAAAGGATTGGAGTCAAGTTAAATTTGAAAACGTTCTTATGTTCCCGGGGAGGGGAAATTGAAAATGTTTATAAGGTAAAGTCCCTGAAATGGTTCCGTTACATTTCGCACATCATGGCCTATCACGGAGATAACCAAGGTTTCCAAATGTTTCATTAGGGCACTTGGTTTTCTTGGTAGAGGTTCAGTGGTCCAAGATATAGCGGAACCATTACAGGGACTCTACCTTAAATTACATGTGGGAAACTTGAAATGGGGGAAACTTGAAAACGATACACCGGTAATCGATGGACGATATAAACCGATTCCATATTTTCATTTTTCAAGTTTATCACTCACATCAGTATGCGGAATGTCTCCTTTGGCTAAAGGAATGTATTAGATATCGCCAGTTCCATCTGTTGGTCGACTTTCACTTCAATGAAGCCATTGTTCGAATCACGTGACCAGTAATCTTAAGATCTTACCATGTAATCTCTCTCTCTCTCTTTCTCTCTCTCTCTGTTATTCAATGACAACGGACCGTAAACAGTCTGTAATTCTCACTAATATACGTACTAAAATTTACCTCTTTATGTTCATGTTAGACACGAGTTTGAGAAAGCCTTGACTATTTAAGAATGAATTAAAACACCGCCTCTCCTTATATAAATATGAAAATTGAGGTTTACTGTTTAAAACATATTATAATCATTTATTATATTTTGACAAAACAGTTGCATAACTTAATTATTATCTATATGTCTTGCATTTCAGACACTAACGGTGCGGGGATATCCACAAACTGTCTCTCCTTGATTTCATTGACTCTGATTGTATTGATGACGTAGAAATCTCCACTCACAGTCAAAATGTATCTTTCTAAAAAGGAGGCAAACACATCAGAAGACATTTCTCTAATCTTACCTTTCATACTATATATACATTATTTGCCATAGCTTACTTAAGGTGATCCATCCATTAATGATCTGTGATCATAGTCCATCAAGTTGGAATTTTATAGTAAATGCTAGCCTTTAAAGACTTTGAGTAAAAGAGTCTATAATTCCACGTCAATGGATGTTTTATATGCACTGAGAACTCTTTAAACATATGAAATACTATGATAATAATTTATTTAGATTATCTTGAGACAGCTGTAAATCTTTACAGTTTTATTGATCGTGTTTTAAGCTACCAACAATTCTAGATGAGGTGCTTTAGACACACGCAGCAATCCTGCATCATTCCTGTTTCTACTCTTTTGATAAAATTACTTTACAATTCTTTTAATAAAAAATGAATATTTTCATTATAACTAAGGTGTTTGTTATTTTCTTAAAATGCCCTATTTTGCCATTTGCTTTGTTAGACGTCATATGACGTTTGTAACCCTTTACATAATGAATATTCATGTACAAATTTATGATTTGATGGATATAACTTTACTGAACTTAGAATGGTATACATGTACATCTATGAAACACCGATTTCCTTTGCCGTGCAGACTGTAGAATACGCTACAGTAATGCATGAGTATGATCAGACAGTAGGTGATCTGGATCTGCTGATTGCCAATGCGTTAGAAAATGAGTCTTTATAGGGTTCAGGGTTAAAGTAAGACATGTCTACCCACCTAGACCATTCCACCAGAGAATCAGCAATAGTAGTGAAGTGTGGCAATATGGAACCCTGGTTAGTTTTTGAAGAAAAAGAAATTATGGCACCTGGGCCGGAAAGGGTGGTCACGGCACCTAGAACGAAAATTTATGGCACCAAGATTGTATGGCACCTTATCATCGTAAGGGATTGACAATTGTACATATCCTTTCGAGACATTTAAGTTGACCCTGAAAGGGCCGTTTTCTTTTTGTTTCTCATATTCTGAGTTGTTGTTACTCATGACTGTCTATTAGTGTCTTCAGTAGATATTCCATATGTTCTATGATGACGAAATTTGCTTCAATTAATATTTAAGATATCAGCGTTGTAAAGTACATGGGCCGTGTTCACAAGGCTCCTTAGGAAAAAAACCCTTAGTTTCCAAGATTTTCCTTAAAATAACATAGATTTCCCTTAGTTATTAAGGATTTTTTTTAGTTTTATATATAAAACACCTAAGGAGATTTATTCAAATTAAGGATTAATTTTCCTTAAAAACTAAGGAGCTTTATGAATACGGCCCCTGGAGTACAGTTATATTCACTCCATTTGGCTACGATACTCCTGAGTGGTGTTGTAATTTTCCTTGTACATCGGTATCGCTCCTGTATTTTGTCCATGTATCGCTCCTGTATTTTGTACATGTATCGCTCCTGTATTTTGTCCATGTATCGCTCCTGTATTTTGTACATGTATCGCTCCTGTATTTTGTACATGTATCGCTCCTGTATTTTGTCCATAGTAGTTATGTGTGTCTTACCCATCTGACGACCTGGTAACGAATGACATAAAGTCATTCGGTTTGATACTTTTATTACTTGGTTTGAGAATAGTAAATGTCCTTTCGAGACATTTGGGTTGGCCCTGAAAAGGGTCGTTGTTTTACATGTGTCCTCTCTACTTCTTACTCTTCTTGCTATTTGTATATCTTTACAATGGGTTCTAAGACCATTGCTAGAATGGAATCTACTGTCAAGCGAACGTTTAGTGGATGATTCTGCCTTTTCAGGTATGAAAGTGATAGGCACCACCAGTTTTTTCTGTCTTCAATTTTTGATACGGCAATCCACTTCTTCCATTCTGTGTTGAAGTTTAATGAGGTTGTTCACTTCTTTGCGTTCTCGTGGAATAGATTGTCCAACGTTATTTTGTGGTTGCGATGTCGGTTGATGTTGTACTGGTTCATTAAGACATTCGCCAACATATTTTGAGCTACAATTACATATTTAATAAGGCTTTCTACTCGTTTCTCAATCCAAGTAGCTTTATTCTTTTGATTCGACGCTCTCTGAAGAAAACAACAAAATACCGTTTTGTGCTGTCATTCATAATTCAGTGGTTGTTATCAGTGTCATCATGTCTTTTAAATATATATGCATGCCTGATTTTTAATTTGACCCATACTCTTTGTATCGCCTATATAGCATGGCAGACAGCCTGTCAGAGGCACAGTTTCTTATAGCAGAACTTGAACATTGTTGTATGTTTTCATTTGAAACTTTGAACATAGATAGCTAATGAGGTTTAGAACTGCACTGTACAATAAATATAATGCTAGCAAATCTAATTCTTGAAAATGACCAAAGCATACTTTTAATTATTTTATAAGATTTAAAACTATGAATATACATGCTGTCTGAGATATAGAAGTGCAATTCACAAGAACTTTAACTCCAGTTCTTATTTTTGAGTTATCACCAACTTAACTTAAATTTTGTTTGCAGCATAAACATAATTTTGTATATTGACCGAACCAATATCTTTTTTTTTAGATCAGGTAATACCCTTTTATAAGAAATGCAATGCAGACAACAAAAGTGTGTGAGGAACTAGTTATGACTTGTCATGTAAATAAGTTTTATGTCTTAGTGTATTTTATATTAAACCTTTTTATATATGTGTGCATGCAAACAGCAAAGGCAAAAACATTTTCATTTCTATTATTTTCCCTACTGTTCAGTACTCAACTTTAGGTTTCTATCACTGTTTGAGTGTTCCATACTTAATAATTGTATTAGAACCATCATTACTTTTTAAGAGTCCAAAAGAAACAAACAAGCATTACAACATAAAGTTCTCATGTACTGCATAGTTAAAAAATCCATTCTTTTAACTTTTTCAAACTGAAAGTTGGTCAAACACATATTTGCAATATACACTTCAGGAAATAGTTTTGCATGTAAATAACCATTAATTAATAATTCAAACAGTTTGGACGCAAATCAACGCAGCTAATTAAAAGCCATATAATGAACCAGATGGCTCATATACAACTTGAAATGAATGTATAGGTTTCATAAAAAATATCACCTGTATATTGTTCTTATTTCTAGTCATGTATATATTCTTTACTTAAATTTTGTTAAATTTTACCTTTTTAAACATGCAAGCAATCGGCATAAAAAAAGGCCTTTACAATCTGATACCGTTCTACATTGTATAATGTTCTATGCTCTAATATATGATTCATTGATTGTTTCATGTATCAGTGCCATAGCTTTTAAATATACTGGTATGTGCATTCTTGATTTTAAAATACACCAGTATTCATGTCTGTATTTCACCATAATAATATGTTAATTTCTTCTTTTACAGTATTTTGCTTTCTTCATTGTTCCTTTGTTTGCTAACAGTAGTACAGGTGACGCTTTGCGTACAAACAAACGGGCGCCATTTTGTTGACCTAGTTTCTATTTTCAGTAACAGGCGGCCATCTTGGTAACTATTTATTGTAACTCATTTGCATATAAGCATTTTAGGGTATGAGGCGTAGTGGCCATGTTGTAGGCGGCCATTTTATTTCTTATGTGTGTATTGCGCATGCGTGGTGGCCATTTTGGATTATAGTATGACATCATGAGCTATATTTAGAATGACATCATAATCTATAGTTAGAATGATCTTAACGGTAGAATGGCCTCATGTTTGTCTCAATGATGTACAGAGCTGACTTGTATATTCGACCTAGGGCTTGATCACGGGCATTGAGGGTCAGATCTTAGCCCTAGGCGGAGACTCATGGTGTACAATGGACAATTCAAACACCGTATGAGAAATAAAAATGGCAGCAATAAATAGAAAATACAATAGGTAAAATCACTACTTTAAAAATAAAAAGGAAAAAATACATTAAAATAAGTAAGAATGAATGTATACATATGTAATATAGAAAAAAAAAAAAAACTCAATAAATACATAAGTCAAAATGAAATGATACATTATTTTCAAAGAGAAACACTTACGATCTATCTTCCAAGACAATGAATACATTTCCGGTAACCATTATAATGTCTTTCCATTTTTGGTCAAAGTGTTTCCGGTCTCTATTTATAATCCAAAGCGTGAGAACATACTCAGTTTGACTCCAAAAAGGCGACCTTACTACTACTAACAAAGATTGCAAAGTTGTCAAAATAACGTGGCAGATTATCCACATATCACAAAGTCAAATACGGAATTCTCTGCATGAACAAATATGCAAATGTTGTTGTGTTTCTAGAGAAAGGAGGCTTGTATATGAAAGAAACTTATTTTTTGCCATACATTTTTCATAGTTGGCAAAATGATCTGCCACATGAGATGATATTATTGGCTAATACAGAAGAATCTTTGGATAACTTAAATTGTAAAGTCGGAAAACAAATTTATTTTATTCAGGTCTTCGTCTTTGAAGGTAAACGCTCACACATGAATTTTTGGGACAAAAAAATGAAGATTTGAAAATATGGCAACTTTTTGCATGAGCTTTTTAGCTCACCTGAGCACTTGTGCTAAGGGTGAGCTTTTGAGACCGCTTTTTGTCAGTCGTCAACAATTGCTTGTGAACACTCTAGAGGCCACAGTTTTGGTCCAATCTTCATAATTGTCGGATGTTTGTCTACATGATATCTCGGTGGTAAAATTGGTCATGTGGGGTCAAAAAATAGGTCACCAAGGCAAATCTTAAAAAAAACTTGTGAACACTCTAGAGGCCACAGTTTTAGCCCAATCCTCATTAGATTTGATCAGGATGTTTGTCTACATGATATCTCGGGTGTGTTCAAAATTGGATCATGTGGGGTCAAAAACTAGGTCACCAGGACAAATATTTAAAAAAAATTGTGAACATACTTGAGGCCACATTTTTGGTCTAATCTTTATGAAACTTTGTCAGGATGTTTGTCTTTATGCTATGACGGATGAGTTTGAAATTGGATCATGTTTGGTGAAAAACTAGGTCACTAGGTCAAATCTTAGAAAAACCTTTGATCAGGATGTTTGTCTACATATCTTGCATGAATTTGAAATCAGGTCACGTGGCGTCAAAAACTAGGTCACAAGGTCAAATCTTAGAAAAAACTTGTGAACACTCTAGAGGCCACAGTTTTAGCCTAACCTTAATGTAACTTGGTCAGAATGTTTGTTTACATCAAAATTCTGGTGATTTTAAAACTGGGCCATATGGGGTCAAAAAGTAGGTCACCAGGACAAATTTTAGAAAAATCTTGTGAACACTCAAGAGGCCTACATTTTTGTCCCAGTCTTCATCAAACTTGAAATAATGACTGCATGAATTCCCAGTTTAGTGCAAATCCAGGTAGGATCGAAATCTAGGTCACTTCGTCAAATGTTTGAAAAACACTTTAGATGCCACATTTTTTGTCATCATGCCTAACACAGCAATCTTACTCAGGTGAGCGACACAGGGCCATCTTGGCCCTCTTGTTTTAAAATATTTGAATTCTATGTTCCATGTCTTTTTTTTCAGCTCAAAGAAATGTTTTGTCATAGTTTGGATGGGTTGAAAACAATCTGTGCATTTTTACCCAAAATTTAGCTTTTAAAGTGAATATATTACAAAAGTTAATACACTGACCTGTAGATTTTATCCACTATTTCAAATAAGTCCATCTAAAGATTATTTTCACAAAAGTAGTTACAAAACACATGGGCAGAGTTTTATAAATCTAAAAATCATGTACACATACCATACGTTAAGCATTATAAATTAAAATAGATACAGTTCAGTGATTATCTATTCTGAGTTTAGAACATGTAAATGTATATTTTGTAAACCAATTGGTAAAAAAAATTGGTGCAATTCATGCCTGTTACCTTTTTATATTATTTACATTTTCTTTTTCTGAAATTGGTTACCGTGGCAACGAAATCAAGCATGATGATTTCCAGTTTTTGTTGTTGTTTGTTTTTAGTTTCTTGTTTAAAATATTTAAATTACATTTTTATCAAGATCTCATGAAGGTTTCATATGTGATCGTATAACTTTAAAATACTTTACGTTTAAAACTGCAAAATGCCTATTTATAACGTTGCGTTTCTTTATACTTTTATGCCATTTACTGCTGATTTCTAGACAGTGATATATTTCTCCCCAGTCCATTCCAGTTCATCTACCTGTCCTACAAATAACCCCATTCCAGTCTAAAACCCATTATTATGGTCTTATACTACTTACACAACAGAGATTCGACCATGACCATAACGTACTAATCTGTAAAATGGTACTGTACTGGCATAGCTCTTGAATATCACACACACACACACAGCGTAAGAGTAAGTTACGAACTAATTTTAATTCGACGATGCCCAGCTGCATACATCTCTTTACTTAATAAAGAATGCTATACGAGCCGTGTACTAGCTTTTTTAAAGGCTAACTGTTTTGGACGGGGACACCAGCGTGAAGTCATGTAATACCTCGATCCGCCATTTATCGGTCATTTTTGCTTCTCTGTTAAGTTCTCTGTTAAGCCCACATCCTACCACATGCAAGAAACCATACGAAACACCAAAATAATTTATTCAGGGGTACATTTGAAATTGCAGGGAAAGACGCCTTCATTCATAATTCCATTCATTCATTACATGCGTTTCGTAACAACCCTTGAGGTCATGACCTGAATTTGGAGTGTAGATACACAGGTGTGCTGGTGTCAGGTTTAATGCTTGAGTTCACTTTAGTGTTTTACTTGGGTCGTTCTTCATACTAAATGGACTGATAATATGTTGCCGCTAGATATGGAAGTTAACATAATTATCGCCGGTCCAGAGCTGCGATATATTATTATGGAGCAAGAAAGCAACTGATTACTCCCGCAACGCTGACATTATAGAATCAAAGCGCTGAAGGCACTGAAGCTGTGTGTGTCGCAAATGAAAGGGTGCTTGAGGAGTTGCAAGTCGATCACCAATAATTAAATTTACTTTGATAAACAAGCAGTGCTATCAGAGCTTTGATTTGAATTCATGCAGTACCTTATCTACAACAGTCTCTATTTAAAGATTGAAGTAATTATGCAAATTTTCTGCACAGGTTGGAGGCTTCGAACTCATTTCGGATAGTAGATATACAGGTTTCGGTCATTTTTAGTGCAAGAAATAATCCTTGGAGATATCAGAGCTCGATAGATTGATGTGATATTTAATATGTTACAATGATTTGTGTTGGGCTTCACATGACCGAACGCTGCACATTTATTATCAAATTTATTTGCGAGCCACTTTTGCATCGAAACAAACTACTGTATATTCGTGCACATGGTAAAGTGATCACGTGATAAAAAAAAGTTACACCATTCGATTGCAGTTACAACAGCATAGAAAATTAATGTTTTCATGTCACAGGCGATTTTTGTAGTCTGAAAATATTTATTTTTGACACAGCATTGATTTTTCAGCATTTTTGCTTCATTCTAGTATATTTATGTTGTAGAGATATTTACAATTGTTCGATCATATTTACACTGTTGAGAGACTGTTCGGTTTTAAATCTAGGAGAACCTGGGACTGACGTCATGCACACACACAACTAAAAAACAGGTACCTTCTCAGTCGGTCGCAGAAAGATAAACAGATCAGATTACCGGGAACAAGCCCTGGGGAATTTAACAGCCTCCAGGGCCCTCTCTTACGTCGGGGGACTGGGGCCTGGGCCCTGGAGTTTTCACATTATTTCTTTCTTGGGGGTGATTTTTCAGAGTGAATATTATCAATATCATCTAATTTTCTTTTAAAACACACACACACACACACACACACACACACATACACACACACATATATACATGTGTATACCGTCACTAACTTTCTAATAAACTTTTTATCTAAAATACAATTTACTGTTCATTATTTACAGAGATGTGAATACCTAGATAAAGTTAATGTAGCTTCGTGATATTAATTTGTTTGTTTCATGTTGCCTTTTCATTGACTAGGGAAATCAAAGCGCACAATGCGCTGAGAGACGGCGACGGGATAATTAACATTATAAACCCAGAGTTTCTGAAGTTATTGAAGCAGTCACATGACACAAAAACTCCACCCGCTGTTGCTACAGAATTTCTGTTTGTAACATAATAATCCGGAGTAAAGGTCATGAACCGTTCATTCATAAAGAGCTGCATACCTAAGTAGGTCATTCTCTTTCTCTAGTGCTAGCGAATTCTATCTGTTGTTTTGTATATGTAGAAATTGACCAGGTATTTGATTATTTAAGATACTAGAATGTTTGCCTATCTATTTCCAAGTTAAGAA
>CM037780.1:71207447-71257447 GCA_021229015.1 Solen grandis | reverse complement strand
TTGTCATGTGTTATATGACCCATGTTGTTTGAAACATTATATCATGTGTTTATGACCAGTTGTCGGTGCTAAACACGTAGTATGTAGTAATCATGTTTTGTTGCCCCCCTTAATCAAATTGAAAACCGAAAAAAATTTCAGATAGCGTGAAACAAAAGTAAATTTTAAAGTGAAAGTATCAACACATGTTAATTTTTTTATGACAATGTTCAGCAAATGAAAACCGAAACAATTTTCAGATAGCGTGTGTTCTAAAATTGTTTAATCTCTAAAAACCGGTAGAAAAACAACAAAACAAAACAAATTTGATTTCGATTTGAAATTGTAATTTCAAAATAACAAATAAAGATATCAACTTCCAACAAAAAAGGATGATATCTGCACCTCGCGTATTCATGCGTTTTTTTTTTTTTTTTTTTTTTTTTTTTTTTTAAATTGTATCCTTTTATTGGCAAACTGAGGAAGAAACAAGAAAACCATTATTGATCTTTATTATTGATATTTCACAATATTAATATTCCACAATTGTATCCTTTATGGGCAAACTGAGGAAGAAACAAGAACAGACCATTATTGATCTTTATTATTAAGAAGCAGAATATTTTATTTCTTGGCAAATTCACATGCAAAAGCCAAAGAACAATTCAATGAGACATTAGCCAGCGGTATGATAATGATGCAAGTTGGAAGGGGGCGACAAAGAACCGCAAGCCCCTTGAAACCCAGTCGATCCACCGTTACAAGGGCAGTAACTGTTGGTATACCGCTATCTTATGTAATGTCATATCTCCGGGTTTTTTTGTGTTTACTTGACCTCCTTCTGAATTTACTTCATTCTTTATATATTGGATTTCTCGTAGACATGTTTGTCTTTCCATATTCATTTAAAGTCGATTGAGGCCTCTAAAATCTAAGTACATGTCGAATGTGGAAAAAATACACTGAACAACCAATTCTGTAAGAAATATTTATAGACTGTCAGAATTATTGTAGATATACCGATATAACTGAAGCAGCTTCATAAACTTAGCGAGACGCGCATGCGCTAATCAAATGTTCTTATGATAATAACCATAATTATAAAACATGGATGGATGGATGGAGAGGTAAAGGGGAAGGGGGAGCTTTTTATAGTACATGTAATCTAAAATCTGAACACCGAGCAAATGTTGTGAGGTTTTCTATTCATCCATCAAGTCAGTCACTACAAGATGAGCATCTGTTCAGAACCAATACTTCTGGAAAATAACCGCTGTTCGTATTAAATCCATCATTTTGTCTGCACCTCAGTTCTCTGTCTCTCCGATAACACGTTTCGCAGAAATACAGGCAAAATTTGATCAGCCCTGAGCATTGCGCTAAATAAATATCTTGTTAATGCAGGCGTCTTGAAAACCTGATTTCATAAGCACTGTGTAATTGGGTTATAAAATAACGTATTAAATCCGTAAGTGTATTACAGTTGTAATGCCGACAGATGCACTTAAAGAATTCTTAAAATAAGCTCTGGAGATACTCTTAAGAACGAAATGAAAATCATATTTTCAACGGAAAATCTGAGTTTTTGTTTGTTTGTTTTTTTGTGTTTTTTTTTTAAATTTCAGCGATCAGATGAAATTATTTATTGGACAAGAGGGCCGAATGTCTAATCCTAGTCGTCTGCAAGCATAAGCATTTAAACAAGTTTAGACATATACATTTCAGTTCTTTCAGTTTCACAGATGTTTCGATATTGACTTCATGGACTATAATTCTTCACGATTATTGTTTGAATCAATACACCTTAACATGGCGTAACATTTATATTTTCCTGAAATATCCTTATACGTATAAACCTTCCATCACCGGTGGTCGAGTGGTTAGGGCGTCCACCTTAGGAGCAGGTTGTCGTGCATTCGATTTCGATTGCGACAAACCAAAATCGTAAGAAAAATAATCTGGTATAGCTTCCTGCTTGTGTATCAGCGTTCCAGGACTGGTTAGCCCGGTGTCAGGATAATGTGACTGGGTGTGGTATCATGCCACATGTCTACGGCATGATACTGCAGTGTGGCAGCACTATATCTGTCTCAAGTAGACATCGTCTCCAAATGACTGAAATACTGTCATTGGGACGCGAATCCAACCAACAATACAAACATTTTCTTTTCTACGGAACGGGATTTGTTCACAGGTGTAAAATGCCAAAGAATAATTTATTTTAATGGTTATGTAATAAATCGGGATTCTCTGTCTTGATTATTTCTTCTGTCATTAAATTTGTCACAATTAAAAAAAAAACTAAATTTTTTAAGTAGTTATTACATGCATTTTACAATACAATACACAATTCGAATTCCAAGTCAGTTATCAATATCTTTTCACATTTGATATCTTATAAATCGCTAATTTTAGGATGAAATTATCTAGAACTTAAATTATCTTCACTAATAGTCTTACAAATAATCGCGTAAATACTTTATTTCAGACACACTTGTTTTCTAACAATACGAATCGATAGCAGTGTAGTACTGGAACCTTTCCAGCACTAGTATATTTAGAAAGGCAAGCGGTGTTTTCCGTGGCCGAGTGGTTATCGTCGCGAATTTAACATCTCTTATCCTTCTCATCGCTGTGTGTTCAAGTCTCGACAGGTCACTTTTATCGGTCTGTTCAGTCGGATTGTCATACAATATGCCTTCAAGCTGACTGGCGACAGGTCGGTGGTTCTACGCGGGCACCAATGTGCACTTGGGGTATTCTTCCACTTTTAATTAGCTGAACGTTTGACTGAAATTCTGTCGCGGCAACGTAATGTTTTTTTTTTTTTTTTAGTGAGGGGCGGGGGACGGGTTCTATTTATTTCATATTATTTCAGAATGCACGCAGTAAACTTTCGAACTCAAAAATGTACTCGAAGAGGGTAATTGAGATACATGTTTTGAAATATTAAACGTCGGTTTATCGGTTCGTTATTTTTGGAAAAGAAAATCTTTATGATGAGTACTCTGGAAGTTCTTACAAAATTGTTTGTTTGACGACAACAATCATGGATATACGGAGAATCAACATTTTGATTAGTGCTAATCCTTTAACTATTAGCATTAACTTCGAAATAAGCATCGCTGTGTGTGAGGTGCCTCATGGAATTACTAGGCCATATGTTGCACTGTTCAATTATTAATGCTCTGAAAATAAAATATATTCGCCCATCTAAGAAAGCGGAAATCGGAGTAACGAACTGATTACGTCATATCAACATTTTTATTTAAAGATATTGTGATTCATCTCAAAGCTTTAATTTAATAAGAAATCCATTAATACTAAATTACCAAAGACATGGACTTTGAACGTATTTATTAGATAACAATCATGTACATACTTACATACCTCAAAACTGATGAATCAAGATATTCTAAATTCTTAAAGCGATAAAATAAGTCATTGCTAAATAGCACTATCACATACACAAAAACTCCATTAATGGTTGGTGGCAGGATAATTCTATTCTTAACCCTTTCCCTCATAGAGGACACCATGAAAAGACCTATGCGAACAGCATAAAACCAGATCAGCCTGCGAGTAACTCGCAGGCTGATCAGGTTTTATGTTGTTGGCTGCTCCTCAGTGGTCTGGAAATGAGGATTTTGTAATTAAATTTAGTAAGGTTTAACTGTGGTTTTCTGCAGATCAGGCTTTATGTAGTACCTATTGAGTGCGTCAAAATGAGTCTATATGAGGGAAAGGGTTAAGTAAAGGTCAAGGTGATTATAAATGGTAATCACAATATAAAAACTAAGCACGTGTACGTCTATCAAAATGAGCTAATTAAGGGTATGTATATGTATAATAAGTGTTTTTTTTGTAAATGAGTAATTTTATTCTATTTTATATGGGCTAATGTCTTTTTACATTTTGCAATAAACTCTAAACTCTATCATAATTAATATTTATTTCAGTAGACCGAGAATCAAGATGCTAATTTGTTGCCAGCTATATTCTATTTATAGATATATTTCTTCTTAAACCACTCCTTGTATCAAAAAATATCTTGCAAGAGTACCTGGATAGCGTAGTGGTAACGCGCTTCGCCTCTCGCCAAAGCGTTCCGTGTTCGATTCCTGGTCATGCATATGAGAGGGTACAGCGGTCGCCCAGTCTCTGGGTTCTTCGGTTTTCTCACACAATAATGGCCACAAATGCCGTCAATAGACCCGTTGAGGGTGTTTTGTATAAGTTGCAATCGAAATCGAAATACAACGAATAAAATTCAAACAATATTATTCAAATACCGTCAAACAAAAACGACAAAACATCTGCCTGTCTCATTCCCTTCATTATTACACGTACACGTGCACGTAAAAAACCTCATTTAAATCTGTGGAATCCAAGGTTAAACACGCTATTGGTTTACATTGAAAACAAACTCATCGACAAAACAATTTACATTTTGGTAATGTTGAAAGTGTATCTGCTTGCGTGTGAAATTATGATAAATACACCATATTATACATGTTTGCACGCATTTGAAATTCTGTAGTATGTAGTTTTCAAAGGTGATGTTTACACGCATTTAAAATTCTTTAGTGTGTAGTTTTCAAGGGTGATGTTTACACGCATTTAAAATTCTTAGTGTGTAGTTTTCAAAGGTGATGTTTACACGCATTTAAAATTCTGTAGTGTGTAGTTTTCAAGGGTGATGTTTACACGCATGTAAAATTCTTTAGTGTGAAGTTTTCAAAGGTGATGTTTACACGCATTTAAAATTCTGTAGTGTGTAGTTTTCAAAGGTGACGTTTACACGCATGTAAAATTCTTTATTGTGTAGTTTTCAAGGGTGATGTTTACACGCATTTAAATTTCTGTAGTGTGTAGTTTTCAAAGGTGATGTTAACACGCATTTAAAATTCTGAAGTGTGTAGTTTTCAAAGGTGATGTTTGCACGCATTTAAAATTCTGTAGTGTGTAGTTTTCAAAGGTGATGTTTACACGCATTTAAAATTCTGTAGTGTGTAGTTTTCAAAGGTGATGTTTACACGCATGTAAAATTCTGTAGTGTGTAGTTTTCAAAGGTGATGTTTACACGCATTTAAAATTCTGTAGTGTGTAGTTTTCAAAGGTGATGTTTGCACGCATTTAAAATTCTGTAGTGTGTAGTTTTCAAAGGTGATGTTTACACGCATTTAAAATTCTGTAGTGTGTAGTTTTTAAAGGTGATGTTTACACGCAGTTAAAATTCTGTAGTGTGTAGTTTTCAAGGGTGATGTTTACACGCATTTAAAATTCTGTAGTATGTAGTTTTCGTGGGTGATGTATACACGCATTTAAAATTTTGTAGTGTGTGGTTTTCAAAGGTGATGTTTACACGCATGTAAAATCTGTAGTATGTAGTTTTCATGGGTGATGTTTACACGCATTTAAAATTATGTAGTGTGTAGTTTTCAAAGGTGATGTTTACACGCATGTAAAATTCTGTAGTGTGTAGTTTTCTAAGGTGACTTTAAACCAGTCATTTCGGGGGGAAATGGTTTTCTATATTCCGAACTAAAATATATATTAGAACACTCAATTCTAAAATACCATTTCACAATTTAAGACGATATCAGCCGATATACAGTACCGGTATTTCCCATTATCAAGTGCCTCACTAAGACATATGAGTGCTATTCTCATAGGTAACTATATCGATAATATTCAATAGTACTATTCAATTACGTTCTTCATATTACAAATTGTATTTGTATATCAATAGATAACATGATTTTAATTAAATGTCTTAACCTTCGATATGGAAACGTTGTTTTGTCAAATTGTTTCTATTTATATTGTGCATTTATTAATCTAATATCAAATTTAACATTTTGTCCTTTACGAAAAGATTTATCAATTCTGGTCATTACGTGTCTATGTCCATAAAAAGAATGACTGAAAAGATTTCATCCTTCGTAAACAACGATTATAAATTATTATAACATTCATTTGCTAAAAACTGATATCTTTTTGCTCCTTCATGTGCATACATGTACTTTATTTTACATCTAATCATAAATTCAGGATAATTTAGCTTCCGTGATGGTAAAACATCATGAGCTCTTATCAATCTTAACCACGTTATAGGAAAAGTTACTTTTCACAGCGTGTCTTCATTGTTTAATGGCACTGTCATGAAAACCCGTGTTTGTGCTACGCCCCCAAAAATCATTAAATCCCAAATCACTTTTTATGTCTAATGTATCCGCTAAAGCCTGTTCATTGTCATAACTTGACTGAATATGTTTTTTAGATATACAGTTATATGACTGATAATGAATATTTTCAAGTTTAAGTTGTTCGTGCAATCGTCATTACAGACTATCCTATAAATGTTTAAAGTATATTTCATCGTAAAACCAATGATAGATTGCAGCGTCTCACAGCTGTAACTGCCTGGGCTATAAATGTGATTTGTTGGGGATAAAACCGGAATACCAACAATCAGTATTACACTAGCCTAGTACTGCAGGAACCGAAATAAACACTAAGTTTGATATCATCAACAATCCAGACGAGTTCATTCATTAGGCCTGCATTGTCCGGGGAAGTCGACACACGAGAATGATAAAAAAGATAGATATAACTGTTGAGAAAGTTGATGAAATTTAGAATTTTGTTCAAAGAAATGAATAAAAAGCAAAATGCATTGACCATATATTTGATTTCTCGTTATATGATGCAGGATGCCTGTGTATATGATTTGAGGGTTTAATAATGTGCCGAGGTCATTAACCCCATACATACAGTACACAATTATTTGCACTGGCTATGGACTGCACTCATACTTGTTTGGAAAATTGTTGGGAACATTTTCATTCGTTATTGAGGTGTTTTCTTTGGCTCTATTTTATATGCAGTAAATCATCACTAATTAAACCAATATTGGGACCGGGCCGTTTTAGATTTAATGTCGAGTTGGTCTTTATATGTTGTTATCAGGCGACATGTTACTAAATATAGATAAATGTTTCCTGTAAATTATCATTATCGCTTTTGCTGAAATCAATAAAGACTGTATCAACATATTAAAAACAGAAGTCATTCATGACTTGTCTATGAGAAAATAAGTAATTCCATGAATATCAATTTTAATTAATTTTCAATTAAAGCTGTATTAATAATAGAATCCGAGGCAAATTCAAACACATTCTTTTTTTACCAGTGACAATACCAGATCTCTAAATAAGATACGTTTCCCGAAATAATAAAGTCACGCTCATCTCATGACTACTTTGTATTTTATGCAAATGAGGCAGGTACTCAATGTAGACAGCACTTTCACGTCAAGCAAGAGGGTGGCTTTAAAATGGACATATTGGATGGCCAAGAACATTAAGTAGGACCCAAAATACATTTCCTGTCATTTGCAATCATTGCGGCTCTCGTGTTTCGTTTAATATGTATAGCTGCAACGTTTAATATGAACTCCTCCACTAACGCTCTGTTGAAGAAGGCCGATTAATGAAAACATACAGACCTAGGATGTCGCCTTGTTGTTCACACTGATTGTATGTCTGGGCCAGCCAAATAAAGGAACGAATGAGTTCTTTTCGGAAGCGATTGCTTTATGCATATTTTTCAGCAAGACGTGAGAAAAATGACACTTAGATTTCTTTTGCAACATGAGTAGCTTACTATCGGTAAATCAATATTTTCAGTAACATAGTGTTGATAAAAAATACTGCTGTTGTTATGTCGTTATTGTCGTGTTTTTTTTTCAAAATTGCGAAGTATCGATTTCAATTATGACGATACCTAAACGAGACACTAATTATAGTCTTTCATTTAATGATTTTAGGTGGATTAATGCGATATGAATAAAAGATAATTTCACCCTGAACATTGTAAAGAATAAAATTATACTGTTTCGAACATAATAAAACATAACGTGTGTGTGTGTGTGTGTGTGTGTGTGTGTGTGTGACGCAATATCTTATTTCATCCCGTAAACTTTGAAAAAACGCCAAACGTGAGAATACTAATTTCGAAGCTAACTCGGTCAAATAAAATTGCCTCTTCCACAGAAACGAACAAATACCCCAGTCTAGATGACCGTGAGCAAAAGATCAGTTTAAAATTTGGACCCTGTATTTTAACAAATGGGAATTTTTATTTTTAGACTGTGGCTCTAAAACATGTCGTGTTAGTATTAAGCTATTATGATACGTTATTAGCACTTTACTTAGTTTCGATACTGTATTGCAGGAATTATGATTAAAAATTTATATATATATATATATATATATATATATATATATATATATATATAGTTGTAATATAATATATCGTTATAATACACTTTAGCTTACAGTTTGTATATATATAACTTGTTTGCCTTGGATTTCCAAAAATATCTATTAAGAGACCATTTCATTAAGCGACCACTTTTTGGCAGTCCCTTGAGCGGTCTCTTAATACTATGTCCACTGTATATATATTTATATATATTAGTGATGATATATATAGTACGGTTTTCATTGTTCAAATGTGTCTTGCAAATAAAATGCACATATAGTATTCAAATCCATTTTATTCTACATATTCCCAATAATCAGACAAGTATTTTTTCATTTGAACATCTTAACATCAACCGTGAATCACACAGCGTTCCATAAATTGCATAGATCATAACAATAGTATTCATAACGAACAAATGTGTGTTTCTATAACATGAAGCTCATAAGAAAGCCGGTGAACGTTCATGATTAATTAATTTATGTATTCGTAATATACCAACACATCTGACAGACACAAATTAGCTCACAACTTCGAACGTGATTGATTTATAGCTGTCAGATAGAAAGCTGTACATTCATTCAAAACAAGTGCCTCAGGTTCTTCAAGAATTTGCAGATAATGAGCTGCAGTCATAAAACTCAGCGGCGGTGATTGAAATACTGCAAGAAGAGCCATTGGATTATAACTACAGTTGACATGCATGTGTGGATAGACGTATTCGGGGGTTTATAAATCCATCGCTAAGTTTTGCCACGTGTTCAGAGATGTTTATGACCAGGTTTCTATTAATACAGATTCAGAATGTCATTAAAATAATATACTCGAGAACGTCTGTGCTATTTTTCCTAATTGTTTTGCATTTTAGTATTGTCATTTGTCATTAAAACTCTGCACATTTGCCAAATACGCCCATGTTATATTCCCTATGCCGTTTCAGTATTTTCTTTTATGTGGGTTGAGTGGCGAGGCGATTTTTGTTTTCTTCTTTTTTTAATTCTGTACATATCCATCTACATAAGTTCAAGACATTTGCTGTAGCTACGGAACCTCGGGGAATTGTTAGTCGACGTGTGTCCGCAATATGATGTGAACGCTTGAACTAATTGATCAACTTGTATTTTTTATTTAAGGAAAACAAGTGACATGCAGAACTATGCGACTTCAACAAACAACAGGTAATAAAAGTACTTGGGGCTATACGATCTTTATACTGTTTCTGTAACCTTAACAAAGCTATAGGTATTTGTGACTGCATTTACGACCAGTGAATACCAAGATCAGCTTGCACATCCGTGCAGTCACCATGGTCTACACTGTTCTCAATTCAGTCAAGACACCCCAATAATAAACAAAAGTTAGCATGGCAATGGTAAGAGATGGAAGCAGTGAAGGGAATACAAAGAAATACGGTATTTTGCATTCATTTCTAGTTATTCTAAAACATTAACTTAAAGATTGTGCATGCTATTTTTCTTTTCTAAAAAAACAAAAAACAACAACAAAAAAACAACAACAACAAAACAAAATATGATACAGTAATTCGATCGCTCCCTGTCGTTTCTGTATGTGACACCACTGCCTTATTACTAATTACGTCTTTAAAATCATAAACAAATGACAATATGTGCTAATTTTGATATCTGCTTGGTTATACTACAATGTATGTGTGTCTTTCTTCATTTGCATTTGCATGCACCCAAATATGAGGCACGCATACATCATATTCTCTCGATATTCCAAGCATCGTGATTACTTCCGATTCTGTCCTCGATTTAATACAAGTGTACTGCATATAGTATTTATGTCAAAGGGTGAGAAAAATGTGAAGCCTGACCCGGGCCTTTTGCTTACAGAGCGAATGCCCTACCGACTGACCTTGCCGACCGCTTTAACACCTTTGTCAGTCATCGGTACTGGAATATATATCGCTTGCGGTAGGCCGGTGGTTCTACCCGGATGCCTCCTTGCATTCGGGGTCTTCCTCCACCTGTAATTAGCTGGACGTCGCTGTATGACTGAAATACTGTCGAAGGCGACGGTAAACTCAAATAGTCAAGTCAAGTCAAGTCAAGTCATAGTCAGACATACACATATCATATATTTTTGTAAAATACATGTTAGTAGGTCGGGATCGGGAACACTAACTCATCATTTTTATCACTCATTTAAAAAAAATCAAAGCAAATTTGAATCCTCAACAAAAGGAAGAACATTTTATTAAGTGATCAAAAATATCCTTTTTATGCTGAAACATGGGACAGCAATTTATGCCAGAGATGTTTGAATATTGGAGTTCGCAGGAGATGGTGTCTGGTAACTCCTTATCGTTATGTTAAGTGCTGGATAATCGGTATCAATTTAAATAATTATAAACGTTTTGGAGTAATAGAGAACGAGACAATTACGAGGTAGTTAACGCCGATATTCCCAACGTAGCTCATGAGAGCACTTTGTTAAGTTTAACTTTAAGAACGTCATTTCAGACATCATGCTAAAAACCTCACACATTTAACGAATATTTGAATATATTAAATGCACGGAATTGCCACCTTACGTCATCTTGGTGAAGATCGATAAAAGTCTTAATGGCGAGTTGGTTATTTTATTGTTTTATTCAATGGTATATCATTGATTGTAGAAATGCGTTTCCTTCACATCGTAAAAAACGTTCCAACAAAGTGATCTAAAAAGTACAAACGAGACAGGAGCCGTATTCAAAAAGCAACATAAGTCGTATCTCTGACATAATTCCATCCTTAAAAACAGCATGACGTCGTTTAGATTCAAGCTGGTATAGCTTCAGCTCCTAGGCCGTATTCACAATCAATCCACCAACCATATTTGATGCTGAGTAATATTTGAATACTTGTGGATTTTTCAGCAACGACTTAAATTTTGGTGTATATATATATTCTTTGAAATTCATATTTACTTCCCAAACTATAAAGATAATTTACTAGCGTATATAAAAACAATTTTTTTCAATATAGCCATTGAATCACAACATACGAATAACAAATGCAGAAATTATCTTAATCATTTTATAACTCTCTCTCTCTCTCTCTCTGTATTTTCGCTCCTTGTCTCTTCACGGTCGTCTGACCAGAGCTTAATAAGAGAGGGCCAATCTCCACAAGGAGCTAGCACCTGGTGGACATCACTGTAGGTAAACACTCTCGCATGATTAGCTCTCAAGGTTTAATGTTCGTGTATAATTGACATTCTAAATGTACTCCCAGTGTTCTTCAAATAAATCCTAAAAAGTCAAAAATATATTAGAAAACATAGCATACTTTATGAAAGAATATTTAAAGGAAGCTGGTAATGTTTAAGCGTTAAGCGAAAAGAAACATCCATTTGAATAACTTAAGGTAATAATAAGAGAAGCAATAAACATGCCAAAGACACATTACAAATTTTGCGTCAATCAAAGACCATTTTGCCAGTGGTATTTATTTCAATTTTATAACTCTTCCTCGAGCTTTGCACTATGTTTAGACGAAAGGTAAGGGCTTTCTATCGGGTTATAGGTGAGTATTTTATTGAAAGAAGCAATTCAGACTCGAATTTAATTTGTTTGATTTACAAAACATATGCCCACCCTAAATTCAGCCAAACGTAAGGAAACCTTGACGCTGGTATAAAGAGATATGTGTGGCTCTGGCACAATTTACGTGTGCTTGTTTTAATGGTGGAAAGCTTGTTCGCGCGATGATTTAATTTTTAAACAAAAGCTTTTACCACCCACTCATGCAAAAACACGCATGTGTTAACATTATACAATGAAATCCAATTTTAGAATAATACGAAAAAATATTAGAGGTTTTGCAATGGTTCGCGCTAATATCTCGGTGTATTACGTCCTTCAAAGAATGATCTGCTTTTATTATAACCCCATAAGAAAAGAAAGGATATTTCGCCTGATACTTTCAATACCTTGGCGCGTCTGGGAAGGTTATGGAATAGTCGATGATTGAAACCAACGTCCGCCGCTTTGTTACCGTAATTCCAAGATTACATCTCATTTTTGTGTTCCACCATTCGTATTTGTGTTTCGTTCCATTGTTATCATCTAATATGTATCCGAAATTTATCTGAGCTGAAATGTAGTTATGAAGCATGGTAAACAGGCAATATATGGAAGATAATTTCAGTTCACCCTTGACCGTAACGGTTTACATAACAGGGACTGTCCCAGTGAACTTGTCATAACGACGTCGCGGACTTCATATTCTATGATTGCCAATTTTCATTGTGATTTAATGTAATAGATGAACCAAATATTTGGAAAAACTGTTTTTTTTTTTTTTTTTTTTTTTGCGCTCATTCTGCAATAACTAATCTATAACATGTCATTTATAAGTGAATGCTGCTCGATCATAAAATCTTACAACGTTAAAACTTAAAAAAAATTTAATTTATGCAAAATAATAATAATATATAGACAGGAGAGAAATAATAATAACATAGTAAAACAGTGTCCAGTCATTATTGACTTGATATTAAATACGTTCTGATAGGTGACAGTTCTCTTGAGATTATGTTATCAAAAGACGAGACAGTATCGCAGGCAGTGCGGTAAAAATACGGTGAATTTTAGAATTATCAAGAAATCCTAACGCATAAGGGTAACCATGGGAACAGTGCCAGCACAACGGCCAGGACCTGGTCAACAATAAAATTAATGTTTCAATGTCGGGTCTGGCCTATCTAGACAGAGTACTTCTTTTATATCGTCGGAAGGTTTGTTTTGTGTAAAGTAAAACTGTGATTTCCTCAAAATAGAATGGCTGGGCAGAGTAAACAATCTCGGTTTCCGTTTATCGATGATGGACATGAAATAAACAGTTTTACTATGTTGCTTTAACGTGTTTCAGTGGAATTTCTAAAGATAACCATTATAACAAGAGTATGATATATTTCAACAGAAACAACTGAAGTATGTGAGTGTCTAAACACATTGTATTATTTAATGCAATAGTTTGTACACGACAGAAATCGGGAATTGTTGTTTATATTAGACGGCGATGGTAGGCTAAATTGTATACTGTCCCAAACTGCAGCTACATACTTCTATATTAAATCTTGCCAGGCACGATACGTATCCGTATGTTTTTTTGTTGTTTCTTTGGCCAAACCGATATTATTACTTGTTCTTTTTCTAGTTGTCAACTGCGCTGAAAAAAAATCAGTTGGCGGAAATGACAGCTTTAGTCATAAATGCATTGGTTTTTTTTCTGTCCGCGAACAAATATTGGTGAATACTTCACGCTAAGTGCGATGCTGTCTCAGCAGTTTACAGACATTGACGATCTCCTGGGGATTCTGCAAAAAACACAACATCTAAATATCCTCCACGCGTTTTACGTTCATACTTTTACATGTATAACCGGTACAAATGCGTTTGTAGGAAGTCTTGGGTTAAACATGATGTACGTATATGAAATATTTAACATTTAATTATATACTTTTTTAACGATGCATATGAAGGTGGCAGTTTCTGAAAGTGATACGGGCACTGTCAGGCACGCTGATATAGTGTATATATATGCTAGTGTTGGTTGACCTAGTTCTTGTCATCGGCAGATGTTACTTTATTTTTACAAGCGAATAATCTAATGAAATGTGATGTTGACCGAATAAAATGGTTTACTACAAATATTTATACTTGAATAGATTAAATGAATATATTATGTCTATACAAACTAAACGATTAACTTTTGAGGATGTTGGGACAATTATTAATCGATTGAACGGGTCAATTTGTAAGACAAGCACTTAGTATCCGCTGTTTAATTCCAGTAGTTCAATTAACCATTGCACAAATCAATTATATCAAAGCTCAATTAAACATTTGGAAGCACCAGTTAAAGCATATTGAAGAACAAGATCCTGTCCTATCGTACATCGAGAAGTGATACAATTACAATATTTTCACGCGCGAGTGTTTAAAAATTCGCTGGCAACACTATTTGTTGACATTTTTGTTCGTTGCATGATGGACACTTATTCGTGATTCATACTCTAGGTACCGTTAAGTCGACCATACTGTGGATAAATCCAAGACCGTAAATTTTCCCCATGACCATAAATAATTATTATATAATTATATAAAACTGTATTCCCGTTTGTCGATACAACACTACTCCTATTTACAAGTTCATTATGTTAAACAACTTTATATTATAACTTTCTTGTTTCTGTCTATTTATTCTATTTTTGTTCTTTTGTTCTTGACTATTTCAAACATAGGTAATTTCCTTGTATCATATATGTATACCTACTCGCCAACGCTTTGTTTCTTATTCATTTCTGTGCGTTAAACTTTGTTATTTACTTCAATCATAGATATATTCGAATCTAATCCACATGTCTCATGTCTACAATATGTTTTATATTTCTCTTATATTTGCCACTTTAATATTTTCTTTTTCTTCCATGCAAAATATAAACACGCACTTTTTAATTTGTTGTAGACGTTGGACCGATATTCTCGCAGTAATTCTTACACAGCATTGCAAGAGAACTTGTTTGTTGACCGTCTATCAAACACAGAAGATAAGTTAATCGCTAATGTTCGTATAAACCTAATTATAAAGAAATATGTGAGTGTTTTTCCCCAAAAATATATCGAAATGTACCGAACAGGTGAGAAGATGGGCAATGAAAAGAAAGAACTTTTTAAATAGGCATTTGATTTATCGTCCAACCATCAGGATTCTTACAACAGTCCAAGAACTACCGTATTATGTTGAGTACCACCCTTTTCTGTGCAGTCTGCATGGCAGACACATACGAATCATTTTCAAATTGTCTATCTACGTTGACAATGTCCCTCATCATGCTCGGAATGCACGTGCTTCATATCAATGTAATTGCCCCTTTTGATTTTGTGTATATATCGCCTAGGTACAGTTCTCTTTAGTTCTCTTTAAGTGTCTGTTAATTGCTGTTTTGGATAGTTTATTTAATTTCCTTTCAATATCATAAGAATGCCTAAACCTACAGATTTACGGCTTTATAATAAGTAATAACAGAGTAAGTGTTCCTACTGAATTTGGCCCATTCCGTAAGCTTTCAAAAGAGGTCGTATTTTTCAACGCTACACAGGTGGCGAGGATTGATTGCTTATATATCTAATCGGAGATTGTAAATCGCAGTTATTTCGCAGTAGTTTTCATATACACTAACCTAGTAATCGACTTTGATATGTCGCAACCGTGGGTCCAATTCACAACCTCCCAGTTACGAGGCGGACGCTATAACAAATCAGCCACCGGGGCCCATTAAGTATGAATGCATATTTAAGAATATATTGCAGTTAGAAATATATTTTAAAATTGTTCAATCGACGCATATTTTTACAATAGCAAAATATATGAAAATAATTATTTGTTTTCTTTTTATGAATTACAGAATGATATGCATGTACTAAAACAAGTTACATAGTTTTATGTTTGATGAGAAATTTTCCCGACAAGAACGGACCAATTGTTCACCAACCCACTGCACATTGGCAAGCCTAGTCAAACGTGTTCTAATTCCTTCTCGTCATGCATTGTTTCAACATTCAATCGCTTATGCTCTATATAATATACTTGACGCTGAAATACAATGGAGGACACATTGAACAGATCTTGCCGTAGTCATTTTTAGAAATATTTTAAACATGATCTAAATAGGCTAAGATAACTATCAGAGTAAAAAAAACTAATACAAGCGATCCCCCGCTGGCTTCTGCATGGTATATCATTGAATCACAAACCATGTTTTTGGACAAGATGTACTCTGTTGTTCTTTGATAAAGTCAGTAACAGATTTGGATTGTTTTTATAGCAGTTCATACGGCCCGATTGGAGATAAAACATTTGACAAGCCTGGATAGTTTTCAATGTTGCCAAATATAACATACGTTATCAAAGATGTATTCAGACCAATTTGAATTAAATATAATTCGTCTTTTGTTGTAACACGAAAGACAAATATGCAAATACCCTAAAACAAATGGACCGACAAAAGAACATTACAATATGTCGTGTTACAAAAATAGTACAACTATTACTTAACAGGCCTTCGAAAAACTGATTTTATATACATGTACGGATAACGTTGTTTTTCAATTTCTACATTTACAGATAACCCTAGTTACGCGAAAAACACAATCTGATTAGAAATTACATTTCCTTTGGTAAAAAAAGTAATTAACCAGCAATAAACCAATAAATGCATTTCACAATTGGCAAACATCGATGTTAAAGTCTGTAGCGTAACTGGTCATTAATCTAATTAATATGAAATACAACTTCAATATCCATATGTTAACCTTTCATTATCGATATGTATTGGAAAAAGTTTATTTCCTGTGGAAATTACAAAACGAAAACTCCGACTTCTCATATTTTAATTCATTTCTTAAGGGTACAGTGTAAAGGAACATTGCGACATTCCAACAGGATTTCAACATTTGGAGACTATGTCTACTTGAGACAGATATAGTGATGTCACACTGCAGTATGTGATATGATACCACACCCAGTCACATTATCCTGAAACCGGGTCAACTAATCGTGCAACTACCCTTATACGCTGAGCGCCAAGCATGGGAGCTATACCAGAACCATTTGAACGACTTCCTGTGGCCGGGTAACGAACCAACGATTTCAGGGCAGACGCTCTAAACACACGAGTTACGGGACAGATGCTGGTACGACTAAATTGTGATAAACGTCGCTACCACGCTACCGTTGTCTGAAAGCATTAGACTCGCTGGTTAAAATGATGCGTAACTCGACAGAGCCTCGATTTGAATCGTTACTCGGCAGAGCCTCGTTTTTTTTATCGTAATTCGGCGGTGCCTTGTTTTGTAACATTTCAGCCAACACAATTGAATTTTCAGTACGTACACGGTGACCAATCATTTTCGAGTCTCCATCTACAATATGGTATTCTACCTGTTATATTTAAACATCTACTAAAACTCATCCTGAATCGTATGTTCTGTGCAAAAATAATCCCATGTATATAACAAGATGGGTGTAATTCAAGCATCAACACCAAGTAATATTGTACTTTTTTTTTATTACAACATGTCTGTCCGACGTAGCAATAGTTCTTGTTAGAAATGCTCTAAAAAGACTTGTAGTGCACATTAACGTCAAAAAAAGCAATAAAATTAACGAATATAAATCGCATGTCGTGAATAGGTAAACGAATTATTTGCGTCATGTTTTGTCTACTTTTTACCTACTCTAATTAACACGATGTTTTTATAGGATATCGTGTTAGTACTTTCTCTTCTGCGGCCAAACTCAGCTTCAGGAGCATGCGTATCACATGACATTCTAACAACATCTTACTTACAATTTAGGACATGAGTGATCTTATACATAAAGGTGAAGGATCCAAGCTGCCAAGTTATGACACCAAACGAAATTATCAACAGCCGATATAGCGAAGAAACGGGCGATGTGTGGTGAGACAATTTGTTTTTATATGATTCATCAAGAACGGGGAAATGAAGTCCAAAGCCTGTTGTGTTTAATTGTTTATCTGTGTAATGAAGCCAGCAGTAAGCCGTGTTTACAAGCGGTTGTAAGAATGTTAGTCAGTTTATCTATATGATAAAAATGGACTGTAGATGAATCGTCCAGCTGCACATTACGGAGATAAGACTTGGACGTCTAGCAAGCGTCTACATCTCCTACTGAAGACCTTAAATTTTCATCAGTAATCTTTGTTCAAAGTAATTAGTGTTATATACGATTTATGAAATAAAGTTCCGCTTTTACCCCGTGTTTTCTACTCTTTTTTTTTCTTTTTTTTTTTTACAAAATAATCATTCAACTCACAAAACATTTATATATTTGAATTGCGGTCGAACCACAATTTGAAATTCAACATCTAACTGTTCATTTATACTGTTCTAATGTGTACAACATTTTACAAATAAAAATACACACCTTCCTTGCTACTTTCACCCTGAGTGTTCCTAACTACGTTACATGTATTTTCAATTAGTCTTACATATATAGAACGACAATAAGTAATTGCTTTATCTTGCGTATGAGTTGTGCTTCGTTTTACAACATATTTCAAACTGCCCCCCTTTTTTTTGGAATCATACGGTACTGAAAGTGTAAAAAGAGTCCGTTGTATCGGCAGCTGAGGATATATAAATAGTGGCAGTGGCGGACAGGTAGTAACAGTAGCATTTTTACAGCCCCTGCGACTGAAAAATAGTAGTAATATTAGTAGCATTTTAAACGTCCCGGATAAAACCACCGACCTACCACAGGCCAATTAGAAGGCTTTCTCACTGACCAGTTTGGGACTCAAATGTGACTTAATCCACTCGGGGACGATGGTAATGGTATACGGTATTGCTTAAATAGATTGTTGAAGGCAGGTAGGCGAAAGATTACACATAACCCTTTTATGATGGACTTTATTATTGACCGAACTATACCGTATACCACCTTTCTCTACTTACGAACGCAGTAAACATGTCTGAAAAACAACGTACAGAGTGGAACAATATTTGTGAAAAGAGCGTCTCTTGATTAATACGATAAAAGGAAAAGAAATGACGCAAAAGGCTTCTGTCTGTCATAATTCAGCAAGTTTCCCCCGCCTGTCTATAGTTATTTAATGATTTGTGTTGGGTATCATGTGAGTGCGATATTCTTTCAGACATAAAACTGCTGAATTCAGACATGGTGTTATAACTCAACAATAATGATTGTGTCCCACCGTACTTAAACGTTACACGCCCAGGCATACCCTCGGCTAACATCTAGATGTATCCTTACACAGATATCTTAACCAACATTTTATGTCTTTGCCAAGTATCGAACCCATCAATTTTGATTTGGAAGAGATCTCTCTCTATGCTAGGCCACTGGGCGATTATGAATGTCGCATCATATCTGCCGATACCTGCATTATGAATAATTCGATACTTGACAAAATTGTCCTGGATACATGATGGCTTGAATAACATAACATGACATAAATTGAAAATAAATAGATTACTTGTCCCGTGAGTCCACACATATCTGTAGGAGAATCATAACTGAGCTTAAAGAGAGCAATATTAATATGGGACAACAGCACATTTTTATGCCACCAAACAACAATTACTAGATTGGAAAAATGCATCCTTACCAGACACACACCAGAAATAGTCGAAATTACTTAGTTAGCGGTGTGTTATGTAACATCGCATGATCATCGACATGCTTCTTGTTTGACGTCCAGATGGGGTCGGCGATTAAACACGTGCTCTCGTGCTTTGAAGTTCCACGTGCCACAGTTAATTAACATCTTAATTTACATTTCGTTTTTTTAACTTACCTGTACAAGATAAAAGAAAACAGCGTTAAGTCTGTTTTCTTCTTTTGGAGATTTGATCGAATTAAATGTTTCGACTTCTCTCTCGAATACGAATGGAGCGAAGAAGCTAAGATTTACTTTCATACCTGCTGCTGTAATAATCATGATTGTTTTTCAATATTGAAACATTTCAAGCTGACATTTTCTTCCTCAAATTAACCATGCTCCACTATTGTCATGATAATTAACACAACAATGTGGCCGTGAGGGCAAGGGTGCCGTTGTCCAGTGGTAAGGTTCGAAACCTGTTGGGGGCAAGGAATTTTAAAGGCCTTCACTG
The DNA here is from genome assembly GCA_021229015.1 of Solen grandis. Classification (NCBI taxonomy): domain Eukaryota; kingdom Metazoa; phylum Mollusca; class Bivalvia; order Adapedonta; family Solenidae; genus Solen; species Solen grandis. Next base: position 71,237,526 of record CM037780.1, on the reverse strand, counting down.
GCGGCAAGAACTTGTCCAACCCATTAATTGTCGAGAAGAATTAATAAACGTTGTACGAACTTGTTTCCGAAATAGACGTAGAATAAGTAAATTTAAATTAAACTAACCCAAAGATGTCTTCCCGTTTAATAATTTCATTCTCTTTTCAATTACCGGGTCTGAACATACATCAAACTTTCATTAGATGTAAAAAAAAATTCTGTTTCGAGATTTGCAGTGATAATACATGTATTCCCGAGTGTAAATGGTCACCAGGAATAACAATCAGACAGACGGACAAACTATTGACCCAAAATATAACGGCACACATTCAGAATCAGACTTCAATTTAAAATTGTCTAAAATCAAGACTTTCTTTCCATAGTGATGACTAATTGCAGTTGTTTCACTATCGTTAAATATTTAGGAAAACAAAGAAGAAAAAAAAACGGGTAACGACAAAAGAAAGAAAACCCCAAGTTGATTATGAAAATTTAACATAAGTTTTGAGTTATTGATACTTGTATGTGTTTTGTTAATCAACACCTTGGCTTCTCGTCATGACGAATAAAGGATAAGTAGTTCTTTCCGATCTGCAAGCTGATAACAATGACTTTAAAATTCAAAAACAGGAAACTGTCAGGTTCGTAATTGGACTACCGTTTTGTAGGATCCAATTATCGTAATTCATTTTGACTGACATTTTTATTGAGCATGTAAGACAAATTTCAAGTAGAAATGAAAATAAGCTGAAAATAATAAACCTTGCCAGTTACTTGTAGTTTTAAGTATATATTTATTTATGCTGGTTTTATTCAGGCTGTGCAATTGTTTAACGCGTGAGCTGTGATTGTTCTTGTCTGACTGGAGTAGATGGTGCGCCAGCTGCTTTTGATGTCGTCTTCACTTCAAGCAAATATGTTACTGTATAACAGATAGTATCTTTACATATGTTTGCCATTCAATATACTTCATTTTCACGTTAGAAGAGAAAAAAATACACCAAAACCTCTTACATACATACATACATACATACATACAAACATACATACATATATGTACGTGCGTTCGAGCGTGCGTACATACATACAAAAACACATGATTAACATTCACCCTCTATTGTAATATACGTAGTTCGCCACAGGTTAGATAGAGAAACGGTAAACTAGAACACATTGTATCCTGGATTAGCTAAATTTCTCTGGTTTCAGCGCTCGCATGTGATATAAAAGTCGAGTTTAATCTTGCCTAATGACTAGAGTCATTACCCAAGCGGGGCTACAACTGCTGGTTCTGATTATGTACAATATATATATGAGCGCTAAAATAGGTCAGCCGGACACCAACGGAATTACTGGCCAAGGATTTTTTTTCTGATTTTTTTTTTATCCCAGTCTATAAGTGACATAAATCATAAAATTGCATGTTTTTATTTAACAAAAAAAAGGGAAGGTTAAGGATTTTTAAGCAAAGAATGGATATTTCTTTTTTTTCCAACGATTTATTCTGATAATCTGTCAATCATGAAAACATAATGAAATGTAAATGGTCTTATTCCAGTTCCTCGCTGGTATACATCATTACATTACATAATCCCACAAACTTGCTCGACCAATATCTTACAGTTTTTAAGATATTTTATAAATTTCGGAAGCGTTTCCTAATGCACAACGTTAATATCATAAAACTATATTTTGCAGACGTCTGTTAATTCAACTACATAATCATTTTTTTTTAATTTCCAAATATTTTGACGATGTCGATGATAATTATGATGCTACCGTTTTGCGCACCCCCGAACCCATCATCATCACCATCTTTCATGTCCCAGTCATCATTTACAATAAAAATAATCGATTTTTCGAGGACTGAAGGGGGGGGGGGATAAGATTCGGAAAATTGCAAGATTCAAATAACCGGGGGCCGGGGTAGTTCCCCTCTTATGCTTATCAATTTATCCCGTGGTCACTGGAAATACCTCGAGATATGCATTGTTCTCGACAGTTATCTTCTCGGAATACCGCAATTTTACGAATTTATTGATTTACTGATGCCATAACGATATTCCAAGCGACATTCGGATAATATTTTCGTTTAATTTCTAATGAAGAGGACACTTTTCATAGTTCTTATCAGATTATTACCCCGTTTATATATAGCATAGATGTCCATCATAGTACATTCACGATGAACAGCACGTGTTTGGATGCCTAGCTAGACAATGCACCTACCCAATTAGAGGCTCTCGGTGAACGGAAGCGAGGTACAGTGCACGCGATGTCAGTGCTATGGTAACGAGCGACCTCGAGGGTGGCAGGGTTTTGATCAATTACGAACATTATGTTTCTAGTACGTCTGATCTACGGTAACATGGCTGTAATTTATCTACAAAGCTGCCTGTAATACTGACGCGTATTTCTCTCACGCGATGATGCATTTTTATTGCCTAAATTTGCAAAGGATCGCTGAATATATCGATAAAACAAATGTTTAATTCAAAAAGGTTGAAGTATTTTTGGCATGAAATGGGTTCTAAAAGCTCTATAAAAAGTTAATTTCTGTACAGAAATAAATTTTGTCAATTCCTAATCAACCGCAAGTGCAAAACATCCAGTGTCTCAATTAATGACTAATTTTTATGATAGATAAAAATGACACCAAAGCCATAAATTAATAAGGTATATGCGGTAAGATAGCTAGATAGAGTAAAGAATGACAAAAAGAGAAAGGGGTAATAAGAGAGAGAACGAGAAAGATAACTTAAGAAAGTGCACTTGAAATAAGACATCGTCACTCATCTGCATCTGTTATCAATTAAACACGCCTCTATAAATTGAAGTCGCTCAGTATAGAATATGTCAATTACATTCGTTTTATTTGTTTCTATTTTTAAACATATACAGAGAGAACATCAATATATACATAAGTACTATCATATGTATTAATATTCTATGGGATTTTGACCTAAATTAGTTCAGAAAAGCTGCTCCACTTCGGTTTACGATCCATTTACAGCCGAAGTTAAAAGAGTCTTAGAAGACAGCTGAATATTAAAGAATATTTCTCCAAAGAACACTGCAACGTCGCCAAGTGCCTCGCCTGAAGGATGCGTACTTTATTCTGGTAAAATACAATTATTCCCAGTTTCATCTCCAAGTAATTGTTATTGTACATATAGGCTCTTACAAATTTCTTATCTCAAAGCATTCTAAAATAAGCAACTTCTGCAAATAAATGCAGGATTTCATCGTAATAAAGCTTTTCATGATGTTAGAAAACATAAGAGCTCGTATTTGCCTTCAAGTACATTCTAGATACGCGGAGTTGCAACAACATAAACCGTTGACAACTCTTCCATAATGTAAGCATTGCACCCAGGGGTGTTAATTTTGTTACTTTTCAAAACAAGAAATGTACCATCGTGATAATACAATGCAGTAACCAAGGCCACAGACCACAAATTAAAGACGAACACTGAAATACGTGTTGATAGAAACTGTATCCTGGAGTATCAAGTTCTCGACAGCATAAGAAGTTCTTGCAAGAACTATGAACAAAACGACCCCTCACTTTTATATTAAATATATCATTAAATGCATCAATATCTTCCCTTCAAATGTAATTCATTTTCAATGGTAATCAAAAACAAATTAAACAAATTACTGTCAAAATACAACAACAGTCAAAAAAAAATTCCAAAATGGCGTCTGGAGTTCTCGACAATGAACAGAAAATGAGTCTGCCATGAGTATGGTGCACATATAGAGACAAAATCTATAAACAACAGTTGCATTGAAGTTTTGTGTTCTTAATCACAGAACGAATTGGTTTGTATAATATAAGAGGATCCAAATGAGAACAAAAAACACTACCACACTGAAAGTATTCCATGTTATTATAGGGTTCCCTCTGAGTTTTGTAACTGGGGGTACAACAGCAATTTTCCTTAACTTTTTTATCCTTTCAACTAGAGAGTCCTTACAAGTTTAGGGGTATATGGCCAAGTTTGGGTGTAAAAAAACCCTATACAAAGGTTAAATGGGCGTGCTGTTTTACAATTATCAAGTATAAAGTTTACTATGGCTCTAAATGACTTCTGTACATAGTATTGTTGAGAAGTGTATTCATAATCAAACCTACACTATTTTAAGAACAGATGTTGGTTTACATAAATCAGTGGTCGTATGCTTGCTGAATATTATCGCTAGATTTAACAAGTGGTCTAGAAATCATAAAAAGAAGCATTAGAAACAAGGATCAATCAGTGTTGTTTATTGTCGATGTTTCTCTGTAAAATTACGTCACACATGACGTCAAATATTGCACAAGTGTAAATAGCCCGAGAATACCAATATGGCGAGAACTCAATACTTGAGGATACATATATCGTAAACTTGTATGAATGATATGAACGTACAGCCGATATGACCGTTCTTATGGACGGTTCCTAAATTGTTAATCAAGTATGTTTAACCGGCTATTCCAACCAGTGTAAATGTGAAGCACATGGCGAATGGTTGACCTACGTTACACAAAAGAACATGTGCGTTTTTGTTGTGAAACTGTTTGTGGGCACTTGACCTAGGTATGAATAGAAACTGCCAAAATATCAATAGGCGGAGGAGTTTCATACAAATTGCGAAACCGCTCAATGCACATTGGCTGTTTATTCGTTTATGTCAAAGATTACTGTCATTTATAATTTAATTAAAATTATATCAACGATATGATATACAAATTACTCTAAAAGACTTGATTAAAATTAGTCTCGAAGCATGAATAAAATTACTAGATCATTCTAGTCACCGCGTTACCCTTGTGAAAGGATAAGCCAAACGTGTGTCTCAAGAAGAAAATACCATCCAGTATTCTTTTCTCCATTATTGAATTAGGTGACAGTCAACCAGCAAGCCTCATTAGACACGCACCGTGTCTAATAGCGAACAAATTTTATATATTCATGTATCTATGCTTGGATGAATGTACGTACAATTTGGTCGTTCTTTTTAATTCTTATGTAGATTAATTAAACTAATCAATTAGATGCGTGTGACCGATATTTGTCTATAACAGAACTGAAATAAAAGTACTCCCGCACGTGCTGTGCTTGCCAGTACATCCTGGACGGGTCGGAAGAAACCCCCGCCAGCTACCGGCCTTATGTTATGGCATGCATTCTTGGCACTGCTGCGACTCTGGCAAACGTGGGATTGAGCTTGGACGCTCTCTCATTACTTCATTAAAAAAAAACTGTTTCGACATCATTTAATATCTGTATGACAAAGCTTTTAACGTAGGCGGTCTGAACATGTGTTTTTGTACTTAAATTTGATCTCGGGCAAAATCTTAAGTATCATATCGTATGTAATTCCTTATAAAATTTAATATATCTTATATCTAAGCTTTGTCTTCACCGAATCCCGGCATGGTCATTCGGATTTTCATGTGAGGAAGCCTTCCAGCTGGTTTGCGGTAGGTCGGTGGTTCTACCCGGATGCCTCCGCGCATTCGGTGTCTTCCACCACCTTGAATTCGCTATATGACTGAAAACACCTTTATCATTATAAACAAATGAAACCAAACTTCGCCGTCTATAAATATTATCAAGAAAAACCTTATACACCCACAGCTTATCAGTTTTGGAATTAATCTGTGCATAAATACATTCATTAGAATGAATTTCCCTTACAAACTACTGAATTGAGTTTCGAATCTAAATTCAAATTGATTAATTTGATGCAACCGGTTTAGTACATCATTTTTTAAGTAATATTTTGCCTCGAATATATCAGAGACGTATGATTTACAGTATCATTGCTTTCAGGAAAAAAATGACTGCAAATGGATACAAAATTGAATTCAAGAAATCAATTACGTCATGCTTATTATCATCACAAGATAAATGACCACTTAGTTAGAAACCCCTAACCAGCTATAATATTTAAAACGTACCATCCGTCATCCGAATAGAGAATTTTGAATAAAGAGCAAAGAGGAATTATACTAAGAAATGTCTATTATTTCTGGAAATTATATGTTCAAATATGAAAAAAAAAAAAAAAAAAAAAAAAAAAAAACAACGGAAGCTTCCTTTAACTTAACTATTTCAGCACTGATTTATCATATGTTTCTATGAAATCATATAGTGAAATAGAATCATTATGATTTATGATGTCTGTAAAAGAAAAGTGTGTTTGATGTCTGTGATCTTTAGTTGACTGGTACTTTTTTCAGTTTTGTAAAAAAGAGAGAGAAAGAGGGGAAAAGAAATGCAAACGGAACTGGAAATAAAAAAATATTTACTTTTCAGTTCTAGATCCAGACGGGTTCCATCTCGCCGCCAGATGCTTAGACTTAGAAAAAAACAAAAAAAAACAACGAGGGTTTCCGATATGAGGTTTCCTTAATTTCCATGCATTGCCATGAATCAGTCATCCTCTGTGACCCATCGCTGCATCCGCGAATGTTGTAGGAGGTAGTTCAAACAGGGAAACATTCTAGAAAAAATATGATTCTGAACGGGCCTTATCAGATATTTGATTTTGTCTGACATTTGAACAAAGCCATATAAAAACATTGATTTCTTCAAATATATGCATATGTTTCTTAATTCGGTTGTTTACATCTTTTTAGTGTTGCAGCTGTTGCTGTTTTTCCCCTTTATTATTTAGCTGAATATAAACGCTTTCCTTAAATTCGCTTGACTTATTGTCCAACACCGGGTGAATTCTTGTTATAGATAATTCCTCTAATCAGTTATTGTAAAAAGTACTATCTGATGTAGGATCTAAATCTGAAAAAAAAGAAAGAATCAGGCTTCTTAATTCATGAACAACGATTTTTATAAACTGTCTTCATCAATCTGTCTGGTTTCGCTTTTCGTTCACTCCATGTCGTGCTTCAAATCTTTCTGCCATCCAGACACCTAAGGTTAGATAAAACAAACACCGGGTCTGTGTGTGTACAGCCTGAAGAAAACCGAAAACATATGCCAAGCCTCTGTCACGAGCTCCACAAAAAATCGATGTAACATGAATAAAAAATCTTGTTATGTTCTCTTGGTAATCGGTACCTTCTTACAGAAGTCATAAAGTCAACTAAAGGTAGAACGTATATTTAGGAAAAGTAATGAAAACGTTGAAATTTGTATGAATTTCTGAAATACTCAAAGTGTTTGTCATTTTTGATTGGCTTTCACCGAAATTTGTCTAGAAGTGTTAACTATTCTGAACATTTAGCCGTTCAACAATGCACCTTCATTCCCACCTTGTTAACTGACAATTAAGAAAACCGTCACGCTCAGAAAGTATCTAATAAACTAATCAACCAATTACTTCTATCCGGTAATAAAACTGATATTCTTGAACAAAGTATGCTTTGCATATCATCTGAAAATAATGTTTCTCACATTTTGTGTTGTTAGCATTCAAGTTGTGGCCTATAGACTACTGATTTACCACTGTAGCATTTATTTCAATAGAATATCCGTTCATTACTGCCAAGTTTATTTGCAAATGAAAAAAAAAAAAAGATAAAAATGTTTTGGAAAATCCAAGAGTAAAATCTGTGATTCACTTTAATTGTTCGATAAAAATGATTGAAGGCTGAAGTATTTAAGAGTTAATGGATTTCCTAGACGTTTAATGATTCCCCTTCTTAGCTAAATGTTCATCGGTACTTTAAATCGTTTCACTAAATAAAATGTAACATTTTGCATTGATATACATTTTTAAATTGAGTGACTGAATCATTTTAGGGAACCTCTATCAGACAGGCCCTAAATATTATTAAAAAAAACAACGAGATTTGAAAAGATGTTGATGTGATAACTTGGCACGACTTATGGAAAGTTTGTTTTATTGATTTAATGATTTTCTTTACGACGATTAGGAAAGGAGGGGGTACATCAATTACCTTAGTTTAGTACTAGTACTTTGCACCTGGACATGTCCTGATATCGTCCCGCCACCGCAGGGATCAATCTCAAGACCCTCGGTTCAATATCAATTACATACTGCTAGGGATTAAGATACAGTTTAATGGACTTGTGTTGTTGATTTATCAAATCACCGGTTTCATTACTTTTCGTAATTTTAACAATGTATATATACTTGGATCTTATAGTTTCTTAGATTGTTGGGTGTAACGTCTCAGTCAGTTGCAGACTATGTGTACTTGAGACCGATAAAGTGCTGTTATATTACTGTCACACCCAGCTGCGTAATTCTGACACCAGGTCAACCTGCCCTGCAACTACCATATATATTTGCTAAGAGCAGTGAGCTTCCAGTACATTATTAACGACTTTAAAAAGGAAATTGAATCCGTGACCTTGCCCCTCGGCCGCCGTGGACGGTTTGTTATTATCTAATCTTTTGATCTTTTGCTAAACTATAGTATACGGCTTTAATTAATATGAAAATTTAGAATATTTCGGAACCACCTACATTCTCCTTTAGTATGTTGACTTCATAAGTAACACCGCCTATTACTTTTATTGTATGTTCGTCTACAAAAATAAATCAAACACGCGCTCAAAGAAAATAAAACAAGGGATTGCCTTTGTGGTACAAATGAAGTTGATTCGTATCTCTTTACCTGATCCTGGGGGTCATCTTAAAAGAGATCGTCAAAATATCCATATATTCGTTTGTATAAAACATCAAAGATGGTGATTTTTCTTTGTTATTGTGTATATGTTGTCATTGATTTTTGTAAGTATATCAAAGCAGCGTGACAGTGTATAATATGTTGTTATTTTTTAAAATAAACATGGAAGCAAGCCAGCTGGAATGCTTAATCAGAGTCACCTTATTGGGAGTCGAACCCACAGTAAAGAGGGGCTTAATTGCCGGGCAAGGGTGCCCGACCCCTATATTAATACATTGCTTCAGTATATATTATAGGAACATGATGATTTTTAATGCAATACATTTTTGCATGTTTCACAACTTATGGTTATGCTGGCCTTATATAAGCTTTGTGCTCAGCATATTATGAGTAATTCCAGGAGTCGGGATTATATGACTGGATAATGTATCATACCACCTGTCCACCACGTGATACTGTGTTAGTACTTAATTTTTTTTTCCATTTCAACATAGCACCCAAAATGACTTAAATACTGTCGGTGGGATGTTAAATCCATATATATGACGGGACGTTCTGTTTAGCGCAAATTACTCTTGAAAAATACGTAAGGCCTCAGATAGATCTTCCTTACAAAACATTGTGTTGCTTAATAACGGTATGTTTTGAATGAATGATTTTCAACTATTACATAACTTCTAGTATAATAAACATGTACATTGTGATAACAAAGACATATCGCAGTCAAATCATGTGCATTGTAATAGGACCAAGTGTGTCCCCTACCTTTAACATGGATGGCGTGACGAAAACCCATTTATATGTGACATCTACAGCTATATTTAGTGGTCGAGATAAACAGTACAACAGGGTTTCCTATTTCACCTCCCGCATTACCAAAAATGTAAAATCAGAATATTTGTCTTCTGGGATACTTAATAATTAGAGAACCTCCATGTACCTGATACAGTGTCTGTTGAATTTAATTATTCAACAACAAAAAAATGACTTCTATCCGAAGAAAGAGCGCCTCAGTTCTTCTATCTTCAACCCATTCTCCATTTTTGTAATGAAATAAAAACTTCAAGGTGTATATTAATTATTGTAAGCGGTATCAAATGTCTGTATAGAGATAGAACAGAGGACCAGGAGGGAGACGGGGGAAAAGAGATAGAAAATGAAAAAGAAGGGAAAAGGGGATTTCATTGGTTTTTAGGCGAAGGAACGGACGTACGTTCTTACTAGAGCAACACAGTGAGGCCATCTCTTGATCTCTCTTTGATCTTTGTTACCCCGATAATGCGAAACATTAACTCCCAAATAATAATAAAAATGATGCAATAAGCTGGAACACACACACACATACACACACACAGAGTCCTAACCATTACTCATGAAGCAACTCTCGCAAGCACGCAGGGACAGACGGACATACTCGAACGGACAAGCATAATTTATAGGGACTGTTGAGTAGATAGATAATATCATATAACTTGTTGAATCTTCCTACTGTATATATCTTGCCTCCGAAAGGAAGAACGAGCGAAACAGAGAGGAATTAAAGACAATCACACCGTGACAATGTACAGGATATTGGTACAGAAGTAGAATTTGCGGTGGTTTTAATTGTAGAAGTATTTTGTGTATGTAAAAAAAAAGTTTCGATTTTTGTACTTACTGATTTTATGAGTCATTTTTTTAGTTATATTAGTTGTGTTAGTAGTATAAATTTATAGTATTACTATTTAGTGAATCGGTATCCAGCTTGCGCAGGTAACTACGTGTAAATATAATATAAAGTAACAGATAACTTACCGTCTTAGTCGGAATCAAACTGCTATATCCACCGAATCATATTGTGTCAATACTTTTTTCTTTCAATATATTGGCGGGTTCCAGTTTGGAATGCAAGCACCACACACGGATAACTAAACAATGTAAGTTTGTTATTTTTTATTTTATTACAGCTCGTTCCAAACGCTGGCATGAACCAGTAGAACCAGGGACGGCCAAGTCATGAATTATTGTCCCAAAATGTGCCAATTATTCCGTGCCTTCATTTCTGTCAATAGCCGCCGCACAGTTGGAAGCTAATTCCCAGACAGCTCAACAGCAGGTGTGCATCACATGATACAGTAAATATAACGTTTCACCGTTACAGGGGCTGGTACTCGAGTAAGTTTATTGTAAACTTCGACACTCAATTTAAACAGTGATGGCGGATATTGTCTTTGCTCTATTTGTTAAATATCGCAACCTTATTAACGTGCACGGTTTCTGAATGACTCTGTAAGCTTAAAATCCCCTATCTGTTTTAATTCATACCACCTGTAAACGGTAACACCAGAATGAATGGGCTGATAGTTCCTTCCTACATCCCAGTGCGCTGGCGTCGGCATAAAGGGGAAGCCATAATCAAATTACCACCAGAACAACACATTGCAAATTTCTGAGGGGATTCAATTTAATACATGCGAATTGAAATTCAAGCTCAACATATTGTCTATATTGTTCTGTCACGTTAAGTTTGTATATAATTTTTCAAAATAACGTGATATGTGTTTAAAAATGCAAACATATTGCATGATAATCAAATTTTGAAAATAGATTAACGTCGCGGTTCAATGGAAAACTGTGGATGTAGACGTTTCTCAATGTTATGGGATACATACATATAGTGTAGGTTAGAGTCTCGCCTCATGTAAAATCTCCCCAAGTGCAATGTATTTGTCTAGTTCAGCAGCTGTCAAGTCAAGATAGGTAAGTATAAAGTGCTAAAGAGGCTCACATCGTACATCGTGGAATTCCGGTAAATTATAGGATACGGTATCCCCGAAGCAAGTGTTGTTAAAATTGTCTGCCTGTGAGGTGAGCGCAAATGCAAAGGGTGAATGTGATTGCACATGGCAAATAGCTTTTATCATTCTGAATATAGGTTCAATACCGTTCGTAACGCTATTTCCTGTGATGAAGAAACCACCCATATTTTTATAATCACGGAAAGATGCATCGGGTATCCATGCATCTGTAGATGGGTATTGATGTAGGTTATACATGCAGATAGTTCAAATTCTTAGTCAATGGCCATCTCTGAACGAGCTGCTTTAAAATGTTTACTGATCCAGTTCAACATGGATATGTTAAAATGAAGTTTAATCCCGCTGGATTCGAATATATTGATGATATTTAGTTCTGTCAGGGAAAAAGAGGGGAACAATCTACAGTTAACTCAAAAGATTTTAAGGGACATACTAATATTTGATATATTGTTTATATATTTGATTTCTGATCTAACCAAATCATGTGGGAAAATCAACAACACATTTGAAAAATATAATATTGTTATTGCATCAATGTTTCTGCTATAGAACTAAATGTCACTTCTATAGAGCTACATGTCACTATAATTAGTGATTGTAAGCAGTCGAAGAAAAAATAGTCGATTAATCAGAAGAATCTTTCTTCTTTACTTATATACATTTAGTATATAATAGTCAAATCCCATGGGGAGGACCCCTACACTCAACCCCTCGGGATTCGCGAATGTTTTTATTCTTATTATAGAACTACAGTGCCCTGTCAAGACACTAAGTGGCAATGACAACCCTGTCCCAGGATCATTTCCTCTTCTTCGTGCATCATTCTCTGTCCTATAATTAAATGTAAAACACAAGAAACGAAAAAATCTGAAGTTTTGAAACAAGCCATGAAATCGCGAAATCATCAGTGATATAGACACAGTTCATTATATTTAAAAACAAGTCTGTGAAAATTCATTTATGATGTAAGACATTTTGGCATTTCAGCGAGATCGAGAAGTATCTACCAGACTGATAAAATCATAATGCTTAACGGCAAAGCGTACAAAGTTGCCAGCCAACTTTTACAGACTCGTTGTTATGACGACTGGTATGTCGCGACATTGGACCAACCCCATAGTTGCTGCTCATTAAGAGGAGACGTTCAGCACACGTCTGTGATTATTGGTTCCCTATCGTGAGAATCTGACTGGATATAAGATGGACAATGGGTGAAGAATACCAACATAATAGCTACTGTAAAAAAGGAAAAATGCAGAAATTATCCGTTTTTTACCCTTTTCAACCTATTTTACCCTTACTGTCTCTCTTTGTGTAACAAGATAGTAGGGACTAGCCGTAAACATCGACATAAGCACAGTGTTTGGACAATGGCTCCTTGAAATATCGCTATTAACCATTTTTATCTTATACTAATCTATGCGATACTTTGTTCTATCCATGATATGAGATCTATATCGTCCACGGGGTGAGTGATATAGGTCTACCAGGACTACAGTTTTTACCTATATAGGGTATGTACATGCATTCCAGCATTTTCTAGTTACTTGTTCTTGTTTTCTTTTAAAAGTTCCATTCTTTCTTCACAAGTTAGCAAAAAATAAAAAGAAAAATGTTTGCTATGGTTTGATTTGATATATATCTTATTCCGAAGTTATACAAATTTAACATTTTAACTGGCGCTGCGCGCTTGCAAAAATACATGTTATAGAATTGTATCACTTTTCGACCAGACATATGATATCCACTAAAAACAAACAAATATCTTCTATCTATCTTTTTTTTTTTTTATTTCCTACTTTCATCAAACATCTCTAAATCTACGGTAAATTTACTATTATGCCTTTAACTATAAATAAAAGATATGTGATACATATAATATATGATAAGTAAGTAAAAGAAGTGACATGTACAATTTCAATGATCAATTATAATAACAATATGTCTTGTTTTCACTATACGATATAGGTCCGCCTTGGGAATGACAGGTCGTGGGTTTGATCCCCGACCGCGACATTACACAGTCGTTAAAATGGAACTGATAGCTGCCTGTTTGGCGCTAAACATACGAGATTCAGTGTATTCAGGGTAATTCAAGGACGAATCAGGTTAATGTTACTGGGTATGGTTTGATGACACCTGTCTACCACACGATACTTTATTTCTGTCTCAAGTAGGCATAGTCTCGGCACGTTAACCCCAACAAAACAAACAAACAACCAATACAATATGCACCCAAACATACCTGAACAAAGGCATATTTTGAATACGGAAAAAAATCAGTTATGTGTGGTGACATTACTGAAGAAGGTAACGTATCCTTGGATTTCGTAAAACAAGGCAACCTACAAGGAAGTTTACAAAAAAAAAAAAGCGGAAGATTTAATAAAAAGAAGACATTTCTGAACTTATTTAAGCCCTATATCTGTTACAAACACGATCTTATCACATTTGTTAGTGTGATGGTAAAGTTTCTGCTCCGTGTGTCATTTTCAACCTTCTGATTGCATATTTCATTCATCCTTTTATGTAATACCCACTCATATGTTGTCATAAGATTCAAAACAACTTGAAACATGCACGACGTACTCCGAATGTGTTCCCAAGTGCCACCGCGGTTAATTATACAAGAACCCTTTATGTTATGGAATACATCAAAATTTCAAATTCTCTCTCTCTCTCTCTCTCTCTCTCTCTCTCTCTCTCTCTTTATTAATATAAATAGCCATTATTGACATTGACTTTTCGTGCAATGATCCGGCATTCAGTAATTTGATTTTCAATACACAGAACGACATAAAAATAGAGACCGATCCATTTCAATTAAGTAAAAGAATAATTCATTATGCACAGTCGATCGTAAATTAAACAGGCACATCTATTTGGCTAACTCATTACGTAGGCGTTATGATGCGCTTTTTTTTAATTATTTTTAACTCTGTCACAATGTCATTATCAATAGTATTGAGGGACGGGTTATTTAAGGTAAGCAACAGTATTGTTACATTCATAAAGACAACGTACAGGGGAAGTGTCTTGTGTTTCATTGCCTTCTGACGTATGTTAGGGATCTAGGTCATTGTTTAATGTTATTTTTAAACTTCCGCCACTGTTATCGCTATAATTAGATTTGTTATGAGATGGAATCAAATGTACAAGAATGTTTTACGGTTGACTAACCAGTTTTCGGGGTATATAAAGTTTTCGGGGTATTTTACCTTTATAACGTTTGCGCGTGAGAACGTGATATGACGAGTTGTTTTCGCTGTCTCATATGATCAAAACAAATGTCAGCCATGCTCTAATATTCAAATTAAGGCATAATGTGACTTCTTGTGTGAATTTGGGACAATGTTTAAGATGCAGGTCCAATTCATTAAAATCTTGAAATCATATTAAACTATTTTAATAGCTATTTTGTAGATCAAACTTGTCTGAATTATTCAAATTTACATATTATCAAACAAAAATCCATTTATAGTTTTTATTTAAGTTAATACACCTTACAGGTTTAGTATTTTGCGCAGAAAGCTAACTAAATGTTATCAATTACCCGGATAATAAGTCACATGATGGCTTAATTTGAATAAAAAAATGGCGGACATTTGCTATGAATTTTAAGGGGTTGGAAATAGATTGTGGGATAAGCTTTTTAAATTGTGTAAAGTATATAATTTGTGATGAATATGTGTAAAAATGTTTCAGTTATCCATGTGTGTCATCAATGGTAATTGTCATTAAGTTTAAAATGAAAAATGATCGTCGAACGGGATGGGTGTAAGGTCAGCAGTTTTCCCGGATAAAGTTGCAACTTTTTTCCACCGTGGATGCCAATCAGAAAAAAAAATTAATCAGAACAGCATCTCAGACGAAATAAAGGCTCTATAAATATAAAATCGTAAAAGCATTATTTCCCTGAGATGGAATTCTGATGTATATTAAACATATAGAGTAGGTTGAGCTTAAACTGTAAATACCCCGAAAGCTTGTTAGTAACTTTTTATGCTGTCACCGTTGACCTACATTAGAATGAACGCTACTCTGTTTCGATCGAGATGGTTTTAAGATCGCAAATGCGTACAGGGAGTGACAAAATTTGTTGTTGCACCCCCTTATGCTAATCAAATGAAAAATTTAATGATATTTGATATGCGAATATAGATCGATCTCGTTAGTACCCCGAAAACTTGTTAGACCATCATATATCAAATGAGCGATATTTTTTTTCTCTAGTTTCTTATAACAAGGGAATCCAAAAACTCATATATTATAAAACAAAATTAATTTCTGTGAATCCTTTACCAAAATCAATAATCGTCAAAGCTACGGTATTTGTGTTTCAATTTGTCTATCATAGTTTGTCACTTGCCTCTTAATACACTAAAACAGCGTACTATATATTTGATACATATAATATCAATATTATACACATTGGGGGTAATTTGAATTATTTTCTTTTGTGCATAAACCATGTTTAACTGAGATTTCTTTTTCTAGGGTTTGTGGGCTCGATCCCTGGTCGTCACTTAAAATATTGTAGTTAAGCATAATAGCGAATTTAGGTTGTCATGGAGAAATACATTCTAAATGATTAAAATACTGTCGGTGGGACTTTAAATCAACAGAGTAACGTTCATGTTGTCAATAAAGCTAGAAATCACTTAATTTTAACGATTTACTACTTATTAAGTACGATAAAATGCATTTAATACTTTATAAATAGTTGTATAATATCTGTTCCATTCATATTGTTGACAACCAGACTGGTTATCAATTGAATTTATATATTACCAAGTCTTATACCTTTTAGTAGTCATGGCCGAGAGGGTATAGTCGTTTTTCACTCAGCCCCTCACCGAGTGGGTTCGAGTCGCGGTAAGGTCATTCGGATTTTCATGTGAGGAAGCCTTGCGGTAGGTCGGTGGTTCTACCCGGATGCCTTAGTGCATTCGGGGTCTTCCTCCACCTGTAATAAGCTGGACGTCGCTATATGACTGAAATACTGTAGCAGCGACGGTAAACTAAAAAAATCAATCAACCAATCAATCAATTTAAACAATATGTTTCGTAAATACGGCCTCTCTTACAAGGGCAGTTCCTGGACTGATTGGCCCGGTGACAGGATATGTGACTTAGCGTGGTATCATCCGAGATAGTACTTTATCTGTAAAAGTTTTATGCAGACTTAAGTTCTCTATCCAAGCAAACAAACAATACTTCGATCGGTAGGGAAAAGTTCGAAATTATGGGAACCATTATAAGCCCCCTGATCACAATGCTGACATGTGGGGAACAGCTTTCTTTTAATACACAACACCAGCAATTTATGTGTATATTTAACACGTGCTTCTCTTCTACATCAGGTAGGGAGACAACATAACTCTGAGAGGCAATATGCGTATAGCCGTTTTTCATATTTTAT
This sequence comes from Solen grandis, assembly GCA_021229015.1. Classification (NCBI taxonomy): domain Eukaryota; kingdom Metazoa; phylum Mollusca; class Bivalvia; order Adapedonta; family Solenidae; genus Solen; species Solen grandis. The sequence goes on along the minus strand of CM037780.1, from coordinate 71,220,717 downwards.
AGCTACTCAAGAAATATCTATCATTCTTTACTTCATCATCTAAAAGCCAAATCGGTTAATTGTCTAAAAAGCTGGTCCATTAAAATTAATGATTTGTCATCATTAGTTTTCGTATACTTTCCAATATTAATGTACATTTCGAGGACTGAAAATGTTTTATCTATTTCTATTTGCAGTTTGAATAGTTTTTGCGGTATCTAAAACCGCGAAAAAACCGGCCTGGGTACTACATATGTTTATCAAACTTGGCCAGTGTCTACTTCGTAGTATGATTCAGACTTCCAAATATTTACTTTAAATAAAATTTAAATGATTCTTATTTGTTCTTTTGCTTAATCATTGTCGGAGATATTTTTGTGAACGTTTATGTATTCGGCTTATGATATGATTTATATATTTTCTAATTTATACATCAATCCTATTAGTCCTCCGTTTGATCATTTAACTAGTATACTAGTCAAATGATCACATATTGTACAAACTCGTTTGCTCCACAACAAACATGTGTAGATTATAATGCCACTATGTATAAAACAATATATAATATGGGAAATGATTGGAGGAAATGAAGACAAATACATCAAAGAAAGCAAAAATTAATTTTTGACAAATCTTTTCCAATCTCATTAAAGTGTTTTAAGAGTAATTAAAAAAGATTCAGTTAATACGCCAACCCCTCAATACAAATTAATTTAAGACAAATACATCAAAGAAAGCAAAAATTAATTTCAAGTAGGAAAGAAAGAGGACAATTTCAGTATTTCATATTTTATCTTAAGTTACTCTAAGTTCTGTTTTTGTTATCTAAAGAAGCAGCTTAAGCATAAAGGACCAACTTCAAAAGAATTTGTCTTCTTTTAGTTCTCAATAATTTAATAGATTGAAGCGTTGTTGGATTATTATGATCAGTGTCATTCTACTTAGGACAAACCCGTATAAAAATAGAAATCCAGTTTCTGCTTCCATCAATGAATTATTTTGACACATCTCTCGCCTCGCACTTATCTGTTTTCAGAATTTATGTCTATTCGTATACTTCATGAAAACTTAATCTGATGTATGTTAAGAAAAAAAGTAAAGGGCGAAACTAAATGTAGATATGGTTTCTACATACAATTAGGTCTAACAAATGTATGCCCCACTCGTAACAATCATTACGGCTTTCTTTAGTTGACAATCAATTTAGAAGAAAACCATCTCCCGGTAGGGTTATTCGGATTTTCATGTGAGGAAGCTTTCCAGCTGGCTTGCGGTAGGTCGGTGGTTCTACCCGGATTGTCTTAGTGCATTCGAGGTCTTCCTCCACTTGTAATTAGCTGGACGTCGCTATATGACTAAAATACCGTCGAAGCGACGATAAACTCAAATAGTCATAGTCAATCGTACACTTTGCGAACTTCCCCTTTAATTCACCAGCTACTGTCTACAACGTTGTATCACGCCTCAGTGCAGGGGATTTATCCCATTGATTAGGGTGGCATTGTTTTGGGTCACAGTCGCCCAGACCGAGCCGCTGTATCCACTCCAAATCTTCATTTGTTCGACATGAATTTTATCGCCCAATAAATACGGAAACAATAGATTAGTAGCCAGTTTGACAGACATAAAACAATACAAAGCACACTCTGAACATTGGTCCGGCTTTTGTGAGGATGTAAAATGTGAATTTACACAAAACAGTGCAGTATGTTTAAGTGTTGGACGGGTTATAATAGATACAGGCTTGATTAGGTCTTCATTGTTTATGTGCGACAATAAAGTCGTCCTTCACTGCACGGTACATTGTAGGTGTCATTGATCTATTGATCCTGGCAAATAGCTGATGGCGATGGGAGATTTAATATTATATTCTTATATATCTTGTTTATATTATAATTAAAACACGTAATGAAGTACTTATCTTCATTATAAATCGTTTAATATAAAAGAAAGTTTTATTTTATAAGTCAATAGGCCTTAGGCCCAGGTGAAAATATACATCATAAATTATATTGATTAATTGACCATTTATAAAATAAATTAAGGAGATGATGATTATGCCCGTGTTTATGGAATATTATAAATCGGGATATACAAATTGAAAGTCGTAAAAATGGTATTGTTATAGCTCCTTTGTTTGGCGCTCAGCATTTAAGGGTAGTTGCAGGACCGGTTGGCCCGTTGTCAGGATAATGTGACTGGGTGTGGTATCATGGCATGTCTACGGCGTGATACTGCAGTGTGGCAGCACTATATCTGTCTCAAGTAGACATTGTCTCCAAATGACTTAAATGCTGTCGGTGGGACATTAAACCCAACAAACAAACAACAAAAATTATGCATTATTCGATCGGACTGTTATGATACATAAAAAAACTTATTTCGAATAGAAACAAGAATAAAATGTCTCTAATGCATGTGAATAGACACCTCTTTGAATTGTTCATGTTTATTTGATAAATAATTTTCAAAATCAGCTAATTTCTTGTTGAATGTTTTCAATTGTTTTGCATTATACATTGAATATGTTCTCTCACTCGTTCAAGATGATATTTAATTGACTGCCATGGTTATTCTGTGTCATGTTTTGCGAGCTTCTGGTGTCGAAGACGTCAATGACATGCGAAAGACGTTGATCAATGACATGCGAGGATCCATACGGGCTCTTTGTCTTACCCCATACCCCCTCGGATGAGCAATTATTGTAGGGTTAGTTAATATTGTAGGATTTAAAGTTGTGGTTGGTTTACAAACTATTATGCGATGAATAATTATGTAGTTATATTATAAAAAAAGGAGATAAAATAATAGGAGAAGTTATAATTGTAGTGGAAGTAATTATTGTAGGAGAAATCATTATTGCAGGATGAATAATAAATGTAGGAAAGTAATAATTGTAGGAAGTAATTATTTAAGATGAGTAACAATTGTAGGGAGAGTAATAATTGTAGAAGGAGTAATTAGGTTTTTTGTAGACTGAATAATAATTATAGGGGTAGTAATTATTGTAGAATGAGTAATAATTGTAAGAGAAGAATTTTTTAGGAGTAGTGATTATTGTAGAATGATTAACAATTAAAATAAGGGAAGTAATTATTTTACAAAAAGAAATAATTGTAGGGGGTTTAATTATTTAGAATGAGTAATAATTGTAGGGGAAGAAGGTATTGTAGGAGAAAAATAATTGTAGGGGGAATAATTATTGTAGAAAAAGAAATAATTGTGGGATAATATAGGATGAAAAACTTATAGGGAAGTAATTTGTAGAGAAGAAATAATTGAGGGATACATATTGAAGAATGAGTAATTACTGTAGGGGAAGTAATTATTGTAGAAGTATAGGGGAAGTAAGAAGAAATAATTGCAGGGGAAATAGTTATTGTAGAATGAGTAATTATTGCAGGGGAAGTAATAATTGTAGGAGAAGAAATAATTGTAGGAGAAGAAATTACTGTAGGAGAAGAAATAATTGCAGGGGAAGTAGTTATTGTAGAATGAGTAATAACTGTATAGGAAGAAATTATTTTAGAATGAGTTACAATTGTAGGGGAAGTAATTATTGTAGGAGAGGAAATAGTTGTAGGGGAAGGTGTCATTGTAGAATGGGTAATAATTGTAGGGGAAGTAATTATTGTAAGAGAAGAAATAATTGTAGAGGAAGTAATTATTGTAGAACGAATAATTATTGTAGGGAAGTAATTTGTTTTTTTAATTATTGATTTTGACCACTTCTTCAACCAATCAAATGTTGGTATGCAAATGAAGCCAGAGTAAATCGAATGCTATCATTGGATTGTATAATCTATTTTTAGGATATTCCAATTTAAAATTGGAGTATCTTTCTACTTGATATAGCAGGTTTCTTTTTCAGTTTAAACATGAAATGTAAAACAGTAATGAAAATTTAACACCTCCATATCGATTTAGGAATGCTGCTTTGGCAATATGATTTAAAATAACCAAATAAGAAGCAAGCGTATGTCTACTTTTAGACCACAATTTCCCCTAATTTGTAAAGGTGGACTCGGCCTTCAGGGAAGGAGTTGTGCAGTTTATTGTGCGAATCTGGAGACAATAATCGGATATACGCAATTTATTATCTTTTGGTATCGCTTGAATACATATGAATTATCTTAACTTAATAAAAAAAAAATCAGCAAGTGCATAATATTTAATGGAAGTAGATAGATTAGCTTTTTTTAAGTTTTAGAATTAAATCCGTTTTGTTGTATAGTCTTCACAATACACCAATTGGTTTAAACTTTATAATAGTTTTAATCTATTTTACGTGTTACAACTGACAAATATTTAGATACGCCGAATATCTTTTTTTTTTTTTAAGATATTTCTTAATAAAATGAAATACAAATTCTTTTTTAATGACTGCATTTTATTATATGCGCTTTAAACTTCTTATTTATTTATTTATTTATTTATTTATTGGTTTATTTATTCATTATTTTTATTTTAGTATTAACGGAAGCATTTCATTTAAAATGTCGGTTATTCGGTAACCTCTATTCTTATCGACCCTTATGACGTTAATCACTAAAGAAGAATGGATATATAAATAGGTAAAATGGATAGTCTCGCCTTTTTTTTACCTCGTTACTAATAATAGATAAGTGAACCGCTCGTATAACAGCGGAGAGAGCGTATGTTCACAGTGGGACACGTGCAAGCACTTTCAATCTCATAAATATAATATGCCTTTTTCAGTGCCGTGCCACTTAGCTTTTCTCATTGCCATTTTGTTCGTAATTAAAAATTACTGCGATTTAAAGCGTGCAATATCATACGGAAACATATTTCATGTCACCTCGACCGTTTTCCAAGGCAACGAGATCCCGGATATCATTCTACCGTTAAATATTAATAACTACACGCACTACGTTTCGATAATTGAACCATTCGTATACTTCCCGTAATTATCCATTATTCCATGCCTGCCGCACGTTTTTACAATATGATATATCTATTACACTTGGGTAATATTGTCATTTTTTCCTCAGACAAATGTAAGCCAAGAATAAAGATTACGTAGAGAAATAAAAGCTTCTGGCATCCTACATCACTATTTAGTAAACACAGACACGCCAATTGACAGAGAGAGAGAGAGAGAGAGAGAGAGATCGACATAAGTTTGGCGATAATCGATTGTAATTCTGATGTTTTCAGCGATATTTTTTTCAACAACTACTAACTCCGTATATACAGTGTTGAGGAAATATGTATCATTATAACAAACATAAATCATTTATTGTTAACGAATGTTGCCTTCAAGATAGCAATAAAACCAAAAATACCAATGAGAAAAAGTCATTTTATATCATATGTTAATGTTATTTTCATAATCAACGAGTACTTATTCACGGAGACAAAAGGAGATAACCGTAAAACAACCGGAGCCGTAGGACCTGAACCAGAAGAAGTCGGTTATAAATCCACTCGCGTTATGGGGGCCATTAGGTAAAGACCTTTCTGATAAAGTGAGTCTCCATTCAGTACTTTGATGCTTCGTATGGAGAGACATATTGGACGTTATTTATATGTTTCTCCCGCATTTTTCTTTCTTGTCTTATTTCATTAGTCTTGAATAAAAAACATCAACTCATTAAATAATAACTTATACTGATCTTGAACTTAAAATGGTTGACATATCTTCAACAAGTGGATGTACCTAATGATTTAGTCCCATTAATAAACAGTTATTTGTTGTCGTCTGCTTCAAGATTTATTGTCGTCTGGAGAAATGTTGTAATGGGTTTCTGAAACTGCACGGCAATTAGTGTGTAACTAAAATATAAAGGTGCATAAAAGTCAATTCCTTGTCTGCAGATAATAGAATTTTAAAACAACGCATGCGCAGATCCATAAGTTGATTGGGGTCCAGAATCCTGCTTTATTTAATTCAAGCGGGTGTTAATATCGCTACCATGTCCGTATAAGTCACATTTGCCACGGCAGCGGTAGGGTCTAAAACTTGCTGAGTCTTAAATGCGTACTGTCTGTAACATATTATTAGTAAAATCATGGGATTTGCTTCAAAATTTTGCAGTATTCTATTATTAAAATTTTCCCCGGTGTTTAGAATTGAATTATTAGTAAGTGAATCAAGTATCTAAATACAAAAGGCATTTTAGCTTGGTACACGAACTTAAAATACAGCAGCACAACATAGTTATTTAAACAATCTATTTCGTAAGTAAGACTGACATAAATAATACATAATAATCTTTAATTCATAATTTATACTTCTTTCATACTGCGTAGATCAATTTATAAAAAGAAATCCAATTAAATGATTGACAGATATAAAAAAAAACACGTATGTTCATATGAAAACAAACTGGTATCATGCGCTCGTATATCGTACCACACAAATGGGGTGGTTGGTGCGTGGCGGGCTTAGGAGGCCGTGCTGGGGCCTTAAGTTGCAAATCCACTTTAGGGCACCGTGGTACCGCCTTACAACGATCGTAGGGCGCTCGTAATTATTTTAGGGTCCGAATAGGTCAAATTCAATTCATAAGAACTTAGGACAGCCGTACGGTAAAGGCAATGCCAACAAGCGGTCGACATATGGTCACCGCGAAACGCTCTACGGTCTGGCTACGGCAGGTACAATTGCTTCGGTGACCGTAGGGCTGAAACATGTTATAAATCCGCACTATAATTCTATGGTATGAATTATAGTGATATGCCCAAGGAAGACCCTAGGCAGAATTTCTGCGGTCGCCGCAGGCATTTCTCGTTTTGGGGGCCGTACGGCCGTCGTATTCTCGCCGCAGAGCAAATGTAACCAATTCTTGTGCACGAGTTTCATTGTATTGAATGTATTGAATATGTTCATGAGAATAAGGTTGTGTTTTTTTTTCTAAAATATGCATATCTAAGTATTATTTTATTCTTTAGTTATCTATATATTACCTTATTTATATACATGTATTACATATGAAAAACCTACAGGTTAGATACTGTGTACAAATGCTCGATTGCCGGCCGGGACATACCGAAGCCATTAAGAGAAATACATACATAGCTATGAGGTACATTTTCTCGAGGATCGTGTCCTACGACCACCGTGTAATATCCGGTCGAATTCGGCCGACTATCGACCGGGTATTAGTTTAAACTTATTTATTCAGTAAATTTCCATATACAATATTTTTAACAATATAATAAGGATTAGAACGAAAGAAAGATTCTAATCGTGTTCTCCGTTTTACAATATTTTTAAAAAGTAATATGGCTTAATGTACATGAATATGTTAATAACTTCAGAGTTTTTCCAAGGGAAAAAATGCAAAAAAAAGATATCAAGAAAAAACATTAATATGTGAATACAACATTGCAATATATGAGAATGTAGAAAACTTAAAGAGATGACAGTGATCAGTGGTGGATTGGTTGGTGACAGGTAAAATCATATGATGGTATAAGGGAGTCTCTCTCAAAAACAAACATTAATTATCGAAACGTTTGGAGGCTTTGATAAATGAATGAACAGCCTCAACAATTTTTATATTGTTTTCATGTTCAAGATTAATATCACCGAATAAAAGTATATTAAGATTTTTATTACGTATGGAGGAAAGATCATTGAACATCGTAGTTCTGGCATTATTGTAATTTGGGCAATATAATAAATAATGTTCAACGCTCTCGACTGCACCACAAGTACATAGAGGAGAATTTACCATATTTTTCATGTATAAAACCTGATTCAAAGGACTACAGTCTGTACGCAGTCTGGCATGAAAATTTTGATATTTTCTATCACAATGGTAATAATAATTGGGTACATTGATGCAATCAGTATTAATTAATCTTTTAAACTCTGAGCTTGATTTAGCATTTCTTATTTCAGCTGGTAAGTTGTTCCATTCTTGTACTGCTGAAGGCAAAAAAGAATTCTGATAGATATTAGTATTTGAATGAATACTGCTAATATTACTTGCATTTCTAAGGTTATATTGAGATATATTACCAACTTGTTCAGGTATAAGTTCTTGCAAATAAATAGGGGATAAACCGTGGAACATTTTATAAAATAATATCAATTTGTGCTTTCTTCTTCTTGACTGAAGAGATTCCCAACATGTTTCAGTAGATAATTTATCAATAGATACAAGTTTAGTGGTACCGGTAACAATTCTAGCAGCCTCATTTTGAATCGTATCTAGTTCGGCTTTTTCATATAATGTACAATTGTCAAAATAACATCACCATATTCAAGCAAAGGCCTTATAAAAGTAGTATATATTATTTCTTATGTCGATCTATCTAATAAGAATTTCATTCTTTTCATGATATTTATACGGATCCATGCTTTCGACTTAATATATTCAATTTGATGATGCCAAGAAAGACTGCTAGAAAGATATATTCCCAAGTGTTTGTGATTGTCAACTTCTGTTATTAACTCATTATTCATTATAACACCGGGATGATTAACAATATTCCTTTTCTTTGTAAATAGTAGGGATTCGGTTTTTCTTAGGATTAAATTTAACCATCCAAGTGTTAGCCCAATTATTAATTTTGTCTAAATCATTGTTCAGAGTTGCTGACGCTGACTTTTGGTTGTCAACAGTAATGAAGAGTCCGGTGTCATCTGCAAACAGTCTAATATGTGAATTAATATTATATACAATATCGTTTATGTAAATTAAAAACATAAGAGGACCTAGCAAAGATCCCTGTGGCACCCCGGCCCTAATATATATAGGATCAGACTTTACACCTTGTAATACTACTCTTTGTGTTCGGTCTGTTAAATAATCCTGAAACCAGGCAAGCAAATCTCCTGCGATTCCAGTAGCCTTTAGTTTGATAATAAGACCCTTGTGCCAAACACGATCAAAAGCTTTGCTGATATTGCAGAAGACTGCCCTGCATTCATTGCCAGAATCAACTGTTGATAAAATAAAATAATATAGATATGTTAATTGATTAATAGTAGAATCGCCTGGCATAAAACCCGACTGATATTTCGTTATTGTATTACATTCAATGAAAATATTATGCACATGTTTATAACTACATTTCTCAAATACCTTTTCGATAGAACTAAGTAGTGAGACAGGCCTATAATTAGAAACAGTAGATCGATACCCTGATTTATATATCGGACATTAGTCTCTTTCCAGGAAGATGGTACGATACCCAGTAACAATGATTTATTAAATATATTACATAAAGGAATTGATAATTCATTTGCCAATTCACGGAGAACATTATTATTTATTAAATCAGGCCCGACAGCTTTTCCAGTTTTCAAAGTTTTTAAAATATCATTAACCTCTTGAGGTGTTATTGTAATAGAATTCAGTTGTTTATCTGGTTGGGGTTACACAGGATCACCAGCCATTGTTTCATCTATTACAGTTTGATCATAAAAGTATTTATTAAATATATTAGCTTTATCGATATACTGATCAAATAAGGAATCATTATATTCTAAGGGTGGTATCTTCTGAGATTGATCATTATTCATTAAGAACTTAAGAGATGTCCACAATTTTTTTGAGATTCTATGACCAGTTTTAAGTTCATAACAAAATTTTGAGATATATTCTTCTTTACTTTGTCTAATACTTAGATTAACATCATTTCGAAGCCGCCTAAAAATACTCCAATGATAAACAGTCATAGTTTTCTTTGCTTTTCTATAGGCTCTCTTATGTTTTCTTATCATCAGTTTAATTTTGCTTGTTATCCAAGATGCTCATTTGGAAATACTCTTATTTCTTTATTTGGAATACATTCTTTTGATATATTATGCAATTTTTCAGTAAAAGCTATAACATATTTATTGATATCTGCATCGTCAAAATCATTCCAGTTAGTAATACTAGCAAGTTGTCGTAATTTAACATAATCCCCTTTATCAAAGTACCAAACGTGACGAATAAACGACTTGGTCATTAATTTCTTAAAATTTAAAACACGATATACTGGACAATGATATCTTATTTCTTGGGAGAGAAATGGTTCACCAACACCACTAAGTAAAACATGATCTCGATTTTTCACAAAAATCAGATCTATCAAGCTAGAAGAATTTTCAGTATAGTGGGTATCTTCCTCAATACATTGATATAATGAATTCTGTAAACACAATGAATTAACTTTGTTTCTAGTGGCTGGAAGTCTTGTATTTAAGTTAAAATCGCCGGTTATTACAACATCATTTATTCCTGAATCACATGCAAGGCTAATGGAGTCCTCAATTAATGAATGATCGGCAGTATCAGTATTAGGAGGTCTGTATAACAGACCAAAAATTATATTTCTACATTTAAGTTTGACTTCGATCCATATACTTTCTATTCCCACCGGTTCCAAATCAGCTCTACGACGGTAAGATATATATTATCTTTTACATATATTAAAACACCCCCATGTCTATCGGTAGATCGATCTTTCCTTTCGGGCAGTGAAAAAGTTGGCAGAATTATATTTTCAGACTTAATGTTTGGAGTAAGCCAGGTTTCGGAGAAAGCAAGAATATCAAAATCATTCAGTTCAGAGGAAAGTAAGTCAAGTTTTGGATAAATGCTTTGTATGTTATAATGGACGAACGTGAAATATTTGGTTATATCAATGGACTGGTAGCTAGAGAACACTGAGCTCTCACTCTGCACCGATATATCAGGACCCGGGTTTGGATGGACATCCCCAGACGTTAGCAACAACATCTTAATCACAATGGCGAGAGTAACAGCGGACATACATAAAAGATTTATGGATTTGATGCGTAAATAAATATTTAAACTCGCAGCACATTTAGTTCTCAAAAGTGACATTTGTTTAAATTTCTAAACATAACGAAGCGTTCATTGATATAATAGATTACATAGAAACTTTGATGAGCATCAGTTAAAATAGACATAGAAAAGAAAAAAAGAAAGAAAAAGAGGGAAACCCCTTAATGTTCTACACAGCCTGAGTCTGGTATCTGTTCTATATATTATAAGACTTATGTTACCCCTGAAAACATTAAGTATTGAAAACACAACACCAGGCTCAAGCTATATGGATATTCTAAAGTAAATGAGTAGTACCACACACCAGCACAATCCGACACAGATTCAAACAAAGATAAAGAAAAAGAATAAAGAAAAATAACAAACATCATGTTTATAAATGAGATGAACAGAAGTTGCTGCATGTGTTTTTGCATTATTAAAAAAAAATATACAGCAGATGAATTGACATTCAAACGATATCTTTAAATTTACTAAGACGCTATTACTAGACGCTATTGAATGATAAATCTTCTCCATGCGAAATAATAATGATAATAAAAAAAATAGTTAATTTGATAACAGGATATCATAGCATATCATTTTCCCATATTTTCGGAAACTTAACTGGGTGAAAAATCAATATACATCTCAATATATATCTCAATTTCAAGGGTAGAAAAAAACAACAACATTTTCTAGGATCTTTATACGATTGTAGTGGTAATTGGGTGCATGCATTAAGAAGAATTTTTTGTGAAAATTTCAGTATGGACATGAACGTTTGTGTGCGTGCTCGTGGTACGTGTTTGTTTGTAGAGACCGGGTATTGAGATTTGAATGACTACTACGGGACTTGTTATCGGTCTCTTGCAGATTTTCACCGATGCCAAGACGTTCCTGAGTATTCAGTACAATGTAGTGATAAAACAAACTTAAGGAAACGTCCTAAAATGATATATACTAACGCTAATTTAACGACTGTGTCTGAATCGGGTCTGAATCCACAATCTCCCGGGTTCGGACGGACGTTCTAAACACTCTTAATGGTACCGATGAATACGAGATGGATGGCAAACGATGTAGACCAGCTTACAATAATAGCGGAAACTCGGAGAAAACAATGAAATATACACACCAGACATGATAACTCAAGCACGAACATTTTGGGATATGATAGAGTGTTAGAATGATATCTGACATACGAGAGGCTGAATAAACTGTCTGACGATTTTAGCCTCTATAGACGTCATGAAAGAAACTTACAAGAATATGGCTTATTGAAATAAACGAATTCAATTTCACAATTAAATTTCATTGTTTTGTTATTTGTTCATATACAAGGATGAATATACACATGCTCCAGCGTACACGATAATTAGCAACGGAATCAAACACGGTCGCTCAAAAAAGTTGATTTTGTGCATAATCTTACGTGCTGAGACTTGGTTTATGTGGTCGCTGGTCGCATAATAAAAAAAGTCGCTTAATGGGATAAATTGATATAGTAAAAACGTTCGGGCGGGATTTATAACGGTCGTTTAATAAAAAAGTCGTTTAATACAGGTGGTCGCATGTACGATGTTGACTGTACCCGTACGCTTCACTTGTTGTATTTTTATCAATATCACGAACTTTTGATTATAACGTACGGATTTCATAAAATATGATGGCTGGTTTCTGCCATGCTGTTAGGCGTTTTTTGTTGTTGTTTTTTTGTTGTTTTTTGAACGAAGAGACAGTATTCCCATTTGTCGCTCCCCCATGCGAAATATGGATTTGACTGGTAATGAGTTTTCGGCGTCTTTCCGCCCGCAGCTACGACTATGGCAGCAAAACTTGTAAGAGTTCTTCGTCAATATATCTTAAGATTTTACTGATAAAATATTTCCATACTTCGATGCTATGTAAACCCCATGATTCGTTAAGAATGTATAATTTATATATATATTTTTTTTAAGTCTGACATTCTTCTTCTTTTACATTACAATATATTAAGTTAAATACATTTAGCTTTCACATTATCTGGCAGTACAATAGATCAAATTTGTTGCATGCACAAATAAATGGCAGCATGCAAATCAATGTGAAAATATTCGCAGAAATGATTTAATTTCGTTAAAGTTAAAAAGGAATGTCGGTTTGTTTTATTTACGTACCTCATTTTAACGTTTTCTGCCTGATGGAACAGATAAGTAAACCAGTGAAACACACGATGTTTTTGATCATATTTCAAATTATATCCGATTTTATTCCCTGCAGTTTTAAAGTAAGTAATGATCCATTACAACCTAACTATCCATCTCCTTATCAAATTAGGGTTGTTATATATAGTATGCTAAATGTTCCAAACAACTCTAAACACTTTTATGTTTAGATTAATTATGTTAATTGTGTTTCCTTTCCTTATATTTATTTAGTTACAAAATAAAACACACATACAATTTATACGAGGATAAAGGGTGCCGGGACTCGGGGATAAAGATCATGGCTGTATAATACGAAAGTTGAAGGTTCAAACCCTGTTGGTGGGTAGGTTT
>CM037780.1:71157347-71207347 GCA_021229015.1 Solen grandis | reverse complement strand
TTTGTTTGCTCTGTTTGAATGCTTTCCCCGAAGATCTTTAGCAGTGATACTACCATAAATTCTCTTTTTGTTCAAGGCTGTTTTTGCAATAGCTTCAGTAATATCAAGAGTGTCATGGTAAAGCATTTTACAAACTTAAATATTTCCACCATTAATTTCAAAGAAATATTGCCTGGAATGTTTTCTTCTACTACCTGTTTTGTTTGTATTTTTTTCCGTGGAATTTCTCTAATGGAATGAGCTAAGAATTCTTTTTGTTTTTCATAGCAAGCTGTTGATCAAAAATTATGAAAGATTTTTTCTCTTTGATCTTGATCAATTTTCGAATGAAACTTTCTCCTACACGAGACACCACTGCCAGCCTTAACTACTTAAGCCTTCTTAATGTTTCCGGAGCTTGTAACATAACTTTGACCTGATTTTTTTATGTTTCAATACATTGCGTTTCCACTGGGACTCATTTCTGAGACGTTTGCGTGACTGCCTGTTTTTGATACTAGTATTCTCTACAGGTGGACCTAAGGTCACAACTAAGGGTATTCTCTACAGATGGACCTACTAGGTTCATGTTAGGGTCACAACTAGGGGTATTCTCTACAGATGGACCTACTGGGTCTGTGTTAAGGTCACAACTAGAGGTATTTGGACATGATGCAGTTGAATTAGGGCCAAGGTCATTAGTAGAGGTAGAAGAACTTGATACACTTTGCTTTAAACAATTTTGGTTATATCATTTAAAAATGAACTGTCCATAAGATCAACACAGGCATCAGACAGATTATGAGCTTCCAAGGTTTCATCAATCAAACCTGACACAGTCACTGAAATCAGAAAAATCGGGCAAGCTATCAATAACATCAGTTTCAGTGCTATCAGACACTGAAACATATATATGAGTATCAATTTTTTTTTGCGGGGCGAAATATATAAATTCGCAGAAAATATATATATGCCCCACATTTTCAAATAAACATTTGTTAGCTATATTTATGACAACTGTAAATCACTGAGTGCAATATTGAGTTTGCACCATTCAATTAAGCAATATTTAAAAAAAGAAACCGTGTATATTTTATTGTCTAATGTTTTTGCATTTATTTAGGATTAAAACAATTGCATATTTTTGGTTAACATCTCGCAGTTTATTCATTATTGTGTGTGACATTGCAAGAATATAATATCGTTTAAATGACTTATTTAAGTGTTTTATTATAGGATTTACCGTCGCTGCTATAGTATTTCAATCATATAGCGACGTCCAGCTAATTACAGGTGGGGGAAGACCCCGAGTACACCGAGGTACCCGGGTAGAACCACCGACCTACCGCAAGCCAGCTGGAAGGCTTCCTCACATGAAAAATCCGAAGTCCCTATCGGGATTCGAACCACAGCGGTGAGGGGCTGAAAGATTTGTAGTCCACGACTGTAACCGCTCGGCCACGGCGGCCCCGTAATTAGGTTTTGTACCAACACCCAATATTGTCTAGTATATATATACTAAGAGATTACCCAGATGTGGGATGTTTTCTCATATGAAACCCTGTTTGTGGAGTGTTTATATCTACCCAATTTTTCTCGACCCGTTTTTCATGCCGTATTTTCAGTATACAATTCATCAAGTACAAAACTGAAACATTTAGGTTTAACATGGAAACCATATATACGCGCTCGTAGCAATGATCTCCATTTATACCGACCAATCACAGTCCAGTTTATACTTGCGCGCTGAATATATATCGCCCTGTAATTTTTATCTGTAACTATAAAACACCCCCATTTTTCGTGAATAACTATGTTTTCGTAAAAGTCATCTGGGGTCAAGTAAATCCCCATGGATACAAGGATTTACAAATACACCGCTTATTGAACGACGTGAACGATGTTCCGTGAGAATAAATATATTATGATAGTTTAACATGCCATTATTGAAATGACTGCGTGATTAGTAACATGTTTTCAGAATAAAAGATTTATTTTCTGCGCATATACATTTCACCCCTTAATTCGGTATAATTACCTATGTAATGTTTGATTATTATTACATTATGTACTCAATTCCAATATCAGATATGACAAATATTTCATATACAATGTAAATGAATATCACTCAATATTATACAACAGTGTTTATTTCATGTCTTCTCATAGTGTACCTATATAAACTGTATTTTATTTTACGATAATTAGTTCAATTGTGGCTATAAACATTATACTTTTTACACCAGAAGACTTATTTGTTCCTTCGTATACAAAGCCTATTGATATTCGATTAATATTTATCAAGGAGACAGATGCATGGGCGTAAGAATGCAAGTAAATGACCAAAAATCTTATACTGATACAACAACAGTAAATAATTACATGCATAGGTATCTAGAAGTTTTTATCAGCTCACGTGCATTTATCCGAATTTAATTTCAATTTTCATGCAACAGCTTTAGACTTACGTTAAACAGTTAAGTGTTGCGCTGATATTCGTATAAAACCAGTGCATGCTTTGATATATACTTCGCCACTCGTGAAAATATCACTTTTTTATGTTCACTCTGTGATATTATAAATCGATCTTACACCAAAACAAACATTTTTATTTCTTCTTTTTATTTAATGATTTAAAGGCAAGAACTTAGCTGTCTTATTCACAAACTTTGTCAAAATTGGCAGGATTACCTCGCGTGCGTGACGTTTTTATGACGTCATTTCTTGCGTAACACCCAGCACAAATGACGCTCCGGTCATTTCATAACGTAGAGTCAGGTTCAAGTTCCAGAGTAAAAAAATTGAAAATGGTAATATTCACTATTTCAAGCAGTCACTGTGATATTACCATTTTTAATTCACTGATATTTCCCTATAATCCACATAAAAGCATTAAATATAATATATTCCAAATAAACAGGTTGTCATTAGTATCACTTTCAATTGATATCATATTCTTACAATGATAATGTATCTGACTTCATTCTGTTTAGAAATTATATCCAATAGAATTGTTTTTTTTTTTTCATTTTAACCCTTTACAATTATTTTTTTTCTAAATTTATATAGTTGTATATGTAAGGGCTATGACGTAGAATCCAAGACGATTACCAGTAAACCATGCATATATTCAATTTTAATTTTGAAATTAAACAAAACTTAAGACTCAAAGAAGAAAATAAACATACACAAAATTTACAAGAATTATTTTTAAAGTTTAATTTAACTTTACATTTAATGATATTCAATTAACCACAAAATTGCCAAAATTTGCGTTTTGCAAATGTGGGGTGTATACAAATATATACATTTCATAAGCATATATTTCACTCCGCACTTCGGTATATGCAGTGTGATTTCTGGCTTAACACCTTGTTAATAACATATCTATTCTCTTTCATCGCACAAACACAAAAATGTATGCAGCCCAAGAACATATGAGAATAATTTGATATGGCTTGATCGGGACTGATCTGCAGTTTGTGGGGATAATATTTAGATCTTGCTGTGAGAAGCGTTATTATAGTTTCATGGTCAATAAACAGTTGCATGGTTGGTGCTTGTAACTGTATAAAGAAAGACTTGGATGCTTTTGTAGAAAGCCATCGTTATAAGTATGGTTGTATTCTTTGATTCTCCATTTTACGGCTGTGCATTCTTCTGAGCAATTTTCATACAATTTAATTTTAAAACAAGAATAATCAAATCCTGTAATTCAAACCCTGTAACACGCCAAACTATCGTAGACCTTTTCTATTTTACATTCTTTGCAATCTATCATTTCGAAACATTCAAGACATACATGAAACGTTCAGTCCACGATGATTTTATCAGTCTGAGGAAAAAGAATATTTATATGTATGAAATAACTAAATATTGCGGTTGTTATCTTTGTCTTGGACGAAATAATACCGACATTACATATCAAAGTGCTGATAAGTTTGGTGATATTTAAGTGTGTTACCACACTGCTGTATCACGCCGTAGACATGTAGCATGAAGTCACATTGCAGCAACGTTAAATGTTGCAACGACGTTAAATGTCGCATTTGACGTTATATGTCGCAAGGCTGACGCTAAATGTCGCAATCAACGCTAAATAAATTGCAAAACTATTTATTCAAGCACCGTTGCTGCAAACTATTTATTCCAGCACCGTTGCTGTTGTTGTATCCACAAAATAAAAAGAAAATGTTTTTGATTTTCGTTGATATGAATATATGTAACCTCGAAGTGATATAGTTTCATTCGTGAAATACTTAAGTTAAATCAGTTTTCGGTCAAACATACTCCATATCTATTCAAAACGAATAAACATCCATTATATCTCAAAACGGTAAAGTAAAGACTGGTTCCTGATTCATTCCTGTATACCCTGGCTCATTGTTCCGGGATACGTCGGGAGCTTTAACTAGGCCAGTTATACTACAAAAGAGTGCTTTTGAAGGAGTGCTACATTTAACGCTGATGTTGCGACAAAAAGCGGCAGTGCAGTTTTTTCCGACATTAAGCGTTACAGATGCGACATTTAACGTCAGGATGATTTGCGACATTTAGCGTTGATTGCGACATTTATATGCTTAGCGCCAAGAAAGGGAGCTACACTGGTATTATATATTGCGACGTTTTCTGCTTTCATGATATTTTCCGGACAAAAATTGGCACAGACAAACGGGCAGACATACAACTCTTACAAAAACAATGTATGCCTCCCATTTAAGTATGGGAGGTGACAAAATAAAAAGGAAGGCCAATATTTGCTTGATATCTGATCATGAGCAGCATGCATTACATCTAGAAAACCACACGCACATGATATCTAACCGGACATTGTGCATAATTACCATTATCTCTGTGTCAAAGTGGCACCCTTTATACTGCTGATGAGGAAGTCATTTTTTAAACTGATTTTAATGTACACTTCGTCCTTCTGAGGCACGTTTGGAGACAGGATCAGACTAGACTTGACTATTTGAGTTTACTGTCGTTTCGACAGTATTTCAGTCATATAGCGACGTCCAGCTAATTACAAGTGGAGGAAGACCCCGAATGCACGGATGCATCAGGGTAGAATCACCGACCTTCCGCAAGCCAGCTGGATGGCTTCCTCACATGAAAATCCGAATGACCCTGCCGGGATTCGAACCCACGCGGTGAGGGGCTGAATGAGTGTTGAACTAAGCGACTTTACCCTCTCGGCCACGGAGGCCCCGGAGACAGGATCAGTGATTTTAAATCGAATCATGAAAAATATTCTATTGAGACAGAATGTACATTATTGAAAGAGCTTCTTTGTGATATAAAAAATTTTAAGATCGGGTTTGAATCGGTTGAGCTATGTTCAAGCGGAGCCAATTGCTGACAGTTTTGTCTTGGTTTTGATGGCTTTAGTGACGTCACGGTCACGTGGTATTGCTACATTGTAAGTTAAAGCATTTTCGGAAAATATCCTTCTTCCAATTTTACTTAATTTTAAGCACTTTCGGAAAATGTAATTGCCAATGGCCCAGTATGATTAAAATTTTATGGCAAATATTTCAAACCATGTCTTTTCGAATGTAATGATTATCAAATTCATATGACGTCATATGACGCCAAATTTGACGTCAGGTATAACGTGTGTACGCGCTCTGCAGAATTTATTTGTAAATGGATTTTCTTGTAATTTTCACAGAAGGTATAAGCTACGCCTTAGTTGTGCACTCTTACTTTCGTTTTCCAAATATAGAAAAGATCGAGATTCTGTGGTGAAATCAAGTTTCGAAAATATGATCTCAAAATTAAATTAAGTATTACAGAGCCCCCAGATGGGATAAAAAGCTGAAATTTGCAAATGTTGTAATTTTAAAAGTTTTCATTTGACGTCATGGTGATCTTATAAGTTTTCATTCTCGTGCAAAAATTTCGATGTGATGCCAATGGTCCAGTATGATGAAAATTTTATGGCATGTATTTTTGATGCTGAGTTTTTAAATGCAATGATATTCATTTTCACATGACGTCAGACTTGACGTCAGGTCAAAAAATTGTATGAATTTTCCTAAACTTTTCACAGTATGTAAAGGTTACAATCTAGATTCCTAATGTCTTCTTTGTATTCTGTATAAACTAGTTTAAAGTTTGATCAAGTTTTAAACGGGTTGCAGAAAGTCCTATCGTTTTCCGTGCAAACAAAATCTAGTTCCTTATTATTATTCTACTTTTTTCTTCCTTTTGAGGTTCAAATTAAAATAGGTTGCCGATGAGCAAGCAGCATGAAATATTAACAGAAAGCACAGTGACTTTGGCGCTGTTGATTGCAGTAAATTTTGTTGTCATGTGACGTCACGTCACATCAGGGTTGAGAAAAACTCCCGATGTATTGCACGCGCTCTACAGCCGTCATTTCTGGGCGGAATAGCATGATCTTTTTACAAAATGTATGTTTTACATTCTAGATGTGCACCTCTATATACGTTTTGCAAGATTCAAAAAGACCAAAGTTCTATGGTTAAACTATGTTTCGAACTTTGACCTTGGAATGTATTTAAAGTATTACAAAGCTTACAGATAAGCTAGAAACTTGATAATTGGTCAGAACTTGTGTCCTATCGATTTCTTTCAGCTCTACGAAGATTTACGTCACATGACGTCAATGGCGTCATGACACGTTAACCAACATTTAATCATTTTTTTTCAGCACTGCGCGCCTTAGTTTTTGACAGATTTGCATAAATTTTCACTGAAGGTGCAATATAGCATCTTATTGTAAAAAAATAACTTCCGTTTCCGGAAATCCAGAAAGGTCAAGGTCACATGTCAATTATCGATTTTTTCTTTGGCCTTAAATATCTCTATCTCTATCGAGACACTATGGGGAAAATGTGTAGTGCTTTGAAAGACCTTTCAGATGATAACTGGATGATAAAAAAAAATTGACATACATAAACAATATGACCCGATCTATCGATTCAATTTAATTCTGAATGTTGTAAAAAAATCATGGATTTTTTTTTTTTAAATCAGAATTCTTACCTTGTCTAAAGTGTAACCGTTTTCCATATACAATGTACATATTCATAATTTTATCATACGAATTGCCCGAAATAGAATGCATGAGGCTGTATTTTCCCAAGGTTACATCATCAAGGTCATCCTTACATGACAAGATGCAGCAGTCACTTGCACAAATAGGACGGCAGTATGTTGTTGTCTATATCGGTTTAAGATCTGTGGATTTTGATTAACAAAACCCGATTTAATTCATACTTGCAATTCAAATAAGGGCCGTTTTTCAAGATTGATCGACAGCTGGATAATTTACCTAGATTAAACACCCTGTGCCTAAAAGGATCCCAGGTGGCACCTGGACCCCCGGCCAGAAAGTGTGTAACATCCAACCTACGTCCTTGTATTTCTCTCACCATAATGTATATAGTAAGACAACTAGTATATAGTATTATCATGTATTCTAGTAACTAAGATTTCTGGTTTTCATCCACGCAATCCGTGTTTGATGCGGCATCGGAACGATTTCATTACACTGGACTACGTGTCCCTTTGGTGTTTTCTGAAGATATGTCGGAATGGGTCGAAATTATTTCAAGATCCTCTATGGCGCAAAGTAATGGTCGTTGTAATACGTGTTCCCTAAGGACGTATGAGACATACCTCTTCTTATGTTGGTAATAAAACATGCATGTTAGGTTTTACGTCCCAACGACAGTATAACAATCATTTGGTGATTTTGTCTGTATTAGACAGGAAAAGTAGTGGCTCACTGCCACATGATGCACGTGGCGTATACATGTGACAACATACCACACAGTCATAATATCCTGACACCGGGCCAACCAGTTCTTTGACTACGCTGTATTTATGCTGATGTATCCCTCCTTTCTTTTTCTCTCTATCTTTTTATTTGTCTGTTTTCATCTGCCAATGTGTCTTTCGCTTGTCCTTTTCCTTCTCCTGTGATTTTCCCCTGTCGCTCTCTTATCCTCTATTTCTTTCTTGCATCGCAATTAAACAAATTCCATTTCAGATTGACATACAGTATAATATTCAGAATTTATATCAACCTTTTCTTGCCTTTTCTTTCTTGTTTTTTCACCCTTTTATATCAAGTTTCAAGTTTTATTATCAATGACTTGTACAATATGGTACATCATCATACAATACATAATTTACAAATAACACGTGAAAGAAGAGAAAACAAACTGTTAAATTACTTTCCCTCTCTCCATCTCTCTCTCTCTCTACACACACACACACACACACACACACACACACACATTCAATCATTAAACATAGTATTTGATCATACTATAGTATTGAAAAATAAAAGAAGACAAATTTAGCTGCTGGAAAAGAACATTAAGAGTTAAATCAAGTTTAGGGAGTATGGTGAATGAAACAAATCCAATCATATAATCTAATTAACATTAACAGAACATCATAATAGTATAAGTATAAAACAGGTGGATTATAAATTTTGTATTGCATCACTGCGTCTTTCAAATGCCTGTTTAATAAACTTACAGAGATTTAATAATACATTTTTATTTTTGGAGTTTAATAATCGAACAAATTTAAACATATTTGGTCTAATATAAAAGAATCTTTTTAAATATTTAATACGTAAATCTTGAAAACGTTCACATTTAAGCACAAAATGATACTCGTCTTCAATGTCTGTATTTAAGGAACACATCTGACAAGTACGCTCGTTACGCGGTAATCTGTCAAGATATCTACCAGAATTTATTCGTAACTGATTACAGAAAATTCGTAACTTAGTAATGAGCTGTCTGTATTTCCACGAAACTATGTCAGATAAGTATTGTTCTTACGAAAAGGAAGTCCTTAAATGGGTGTATAAAATGCTCAGAACTTGATTAATATTAATATTTGTTAGCCATTCTTGACGGAAGTCATCAGTAACACGTTGTTTGAAAGTTTGAATAAAGGACTGAGCATGTATAGGTAAAGGATTTAACCACACATCCGAAAAACCATACATATCTAATAAGTATTTTACTTTATAATGCCAAGTTTTACAACGAGTATTATTATTGGCGAGTGCATAATTATAAGGTAATCAGTATTTATAACTTTGAACCAATATTTTTTTATTTGTACATATCTATTGATATACAAAGGCACTCTTCCCAATTCTCCGTACACAGCAGCATTGCATGCTTTTTGACTCACACCAAGTATCATTTTACAGTATTTTAAATGCACTCGTTCAATGTCTTTGGATTTTGAAAAACCCAACACAGGAGATGCATAATTTAAAGTTGAACCAACAAATGTGTCAAATAATTGTTCAGATAATTTTGGATTGACTTGTAATTTTTTTACATTCTGAAATAAAACGTTCATCGCTTTCAGTGCATTGCCTATTAAAAACTGATTATTTAAAACAAATGTACCCGTGTAATTAAAGACAACACCAAGACAATTGAAATTGCCGACCACCTCTAACTGTTCATTATTATAATAGCAACATTCATTTAGTCTGACTGGGCCACGTTTACGAAACACAACAACTTTAGTTTTGGATGTGTTTACTTCTAATCCCCACAAGTTGCAGTATTCGTAAAATTTATTTAAATTGTGTTGCAGATCTTGATTAGATTTACCAATTATCACCATGTCGTCAGCAAACAAGAGAATTATAAGACACAAATCAAATATTTCTACCCCACTGTCAGCAATGTTTTGTAAATAATGTTCTAAATCATCAATAAAAAGAGCGAAAAATGCTGGCGATTTGTTTTGGCCTTGTCGTAAACCGACAGAGATATTAAAGAAATCCGATAATTTATTATAGTGTTTGACGCATGATTTAACCACTGCGTACAATGATTTAAACATTACCAGAATTTTTCCGTCCAGTCCCATATTAAACAGTTTTAACCATAATGCATTCCTATCAACTGAGTTGAACGCCCTTTTTAGGTAAATAAACGCGCAAGGTAATCTGGATATAGTATTGATGTAATGTTGAATGAGGTTGTTTAAAACAAATATAGCATCTACTGTACTGCTACCTTTTCTAAAACCGAATTGCACGTCTGACAACATATTGTTTTCTGCAAACCAGTTTTCTACTCTTTTTGTTAAAACACTAGTGAAAAGTTTACCAAAGTTACTTAGCAGAGTTACCTTCTGATAGTTTTTCGATACGTTCTTATCTCCCTTTTTATGAATGGGAACAATGTAACCTACTGACCCTGACTGTGGAAAATATCCCGCGTTAAAAACTAAATTGAACATGTCAGTAATATGACTACCTAGTATATCAAAAGAGTGAATGAAATATTCATTCAATAGATTGTCACTCGGACACGCTGCTTTATTCTTCTTTAATCGAGAAATGGCTGATTGAACTTCTTCCAATGTTATTGCCGTATTAAGTTCTGCGAAACTTGGGTTATTTATATTAAAGTCGCTCTGTTCGTTGAAGTTTTCAGCTTCCTCATTTATATTCATTTTTATATCATTAAACACGCTTACAAAATAGTTTTGAAAATCTTTAATTCGTATATAAATTTCTTCATTTTGCTTTCGATTTAAAAAAAAAATCCAGAAATCCCTAGGCTGACGTTTTTTTAATGTTTCAAGATTTCTAGACTGTTTTATGATAAAACTTCTTTTTTTCTTATTTATTAAACGTTTGTACCGCTTCTTTAAATTACCCAGTTCTTGGCGATTTTCGTAAGATTTGTCTCGGTTATATTTCATTAATTCTTGCTTATATAATCCTTGCTGACAACATATTGTTTTCTTCAAACCGGTTTTCTACTCTATTTGTACCGCTTCTTTAAATTACCCAGTTCTTGACGATTTTCGTAAGATTTGTCTCGGTTATATTTCATAAATCCTTGCTTATATAATCGTTGTGCATTTATACACTCAGCATCAAACCACTCTCTGTTTGTCCTACAAGTGTTTGAACGAGTTTTGACTGAATGTTTAAACAGAGGATCAGATACCGAACAAATAATATCTGCAATAACTGTCTACCATATTATCAATCGAATTGTTGTTTATATCGATCTCATTTATCTTCCTTTACCTTATACTTATCCCTCTTAATTAGAAAACGACAGATACTGATGTTTTTTTGTTTTTTGTTTGTTTTGTTTTGTTTACAAAACTGTAAATTGTACAACTAGATTACTAAATTAATCAAACCGAGGACACATCCTGTGCATATTATGCAAGAATGGGGTATACCAGCTGAATTCAACATCGATGTCAGTTTAACATTTCTACAAATGTTATCTTTACTATATTTATGACAATTGACCTTGGATGTCTAAAAATAACCAAAACTGAGGGAAAGGCTACCGAGTTACACATAAATATTATTCTACGAAAGGTTGATCACTGAAACGTGCAAAATATTCGTAATCATATTTTGATTTTCGAAACATGTCACGTTGACATGGTATACCTGAGACTTATACATGACATACCTGAGGTTTAAAATTTTAAGGGACTACCTTTCGACACCAATGTGATATATTCGTAAATGTTATAATATTAAATAAACGAACATGCTTTTATGTGTGGTAATGCTATAAGGCCAGCAAAGTATTATCTAGTATTTTTAAAAGTCATTATTGAATCTCCCAAACCTTTCATTTTTTAAACAAATATTCAGAAATATAAAAATCCCAGAGGAACGCCCTAGACCCATTCTTATATAAGTAAAAGACATCGTCTCCAAAACCCACCCCTATCGCCCAATTCAACAACTTCCGACATCTCTATGACGTTTATCTTTTTTTTGTTTTGTTACCCTAGGTTTAACGGCCCACCGACAGTATTTCAGTCATTTGTGGACATTATCTACATATATATTACGCTGTAGACAAGTAAATACCACACAAGTGACCATACCCAGTCACATTATCCTGACACTTGGCCAACCAGTCCTGACACTACCACTATGTTGAGCCTCATGCAAGGGAGATATCTATACATGTACCTTGTATAATATACCAGCTTTCTGATGCATACCCATTCACTTCTACCCGGAGTGACCGTCCCCGGTGGCCGAGTGATTTAGAGCGTCCGCCTCAGGCGTGTGAGGTCGTGGGTTCGATCCCCGGCCGCGAAATACCAACGTCGTAAAAAATGGTACTGTTATATCTTCAGTATATAAGGGTAGTTGCAGGACTGGTTGGCTCGGTGTCAGGATAATGTGACTTGGTGTGGTATCAAGCCACATGTCTACGGCGTAATACTGCAGTGTGGCAGCACTATATCTATCTCAAGAAGACATCGTCTCCAAATGACTGAAACAATGTCGGTGGGACGTTAAACCCAACAAACAAACAAACTACCCGGAGTGAGACGGATGTACACTAAATATAATGTTCATTGAAGGCAAACCTAAAGCTTCACGCTTGACAGGGGGACCACAAATCAGGACGTAAAGAATGTTACCATGGTTCGTGGATGTGACTCAATGTGAATTCAAGGTACCATGTGGCCTCATACGGATATAAACATATCAAAATGACAGTGTTTATCAATTACAACTATTATGAATATCGTGTAATTGTAAAGGTAAAATAAACATTTTCTTTTTAATTGGCGTAAGTAAGAAGAAAATGCCTCAAAAGTCGTTAAAAATACAAAACATAAAGCAAAAGTTATGTAAGAAAATGCGAGTAACAAAAATAAACGTTCGATATTAAAAGGCAGGGCAAAATTAACAAAACACTGAGTTAGCCAGCTTTTGTTTGTAAATACAGTTCATTCATACAAAACCAAAAAAAATACACTTCCTTAACTTAAATAGAGAGGTTAATAGGCAGATGAATGGTTTAGGGGCTTTTTTGTATAAGAGAACAACAAATCCTGCAGACTTGGATAATATAGAACAAAGATACCAAAGTTAAAGCAGCTCATTCACAGATGATCGGTAAAAATTAAAAAAATCTTTACTCTCTCTGCATATTTTGATGATCGCCCCATTAATTACAAAGTTGTCGGTCGAAAAGAATTAACATAAACACCTTTTCGCCGTTTTATTGAGGTTTGGCCTTCTATGCCTCAAAAATCGTTAAAAACACAAAACATAAGGCAAAAGTAATGTAAGAAATTGTAAAACACTTCTAACGGTACCTACGTTTTTGAAAAAGGACATTTAAGAAAGTTACATGGAAAATTAGAATTTCTGAATAATCGTCCTTTTGTATTTGGTCCTACATATTGTACGAAATGTATATAGTAACTAGGTTTCTATAGGCTTAAGATAATCATTGGAATTGGAAATTCCAGTATCTGAAGTATATGCCATAAAAATTTCATGGTCCTGGGACCTTTGCAACATATAGAGATTAAGGCGTTTTGTGCGATCTTGCAAGACAGCATTATATCGCTCATTATATGATCCTTGAAAAGAATCAAATTGTCCACAATTTAATGTTTAGTGTGTGTTGTTAATTTTTGTGTTAAAGTTGAATGAAATTTGGATAAATGCAGGTGAGCAGATATATAATACTTTTTGAATGGTATTGTCAACTGCTGTTTGATAAGTGTCTCTATTTTTTTGGACATTAACTTTGTCAGCTATGATTGCTTCTGGTGAAGCGTGGTCATCTGCTAAACCTTGCATCTGTCTCATGGATATTCATTTAATTGAGTATCAGTTTGCGTCGTTTATGAAAGAACAAGGTCTGTCAGCGTGTAACAAAAGAAAGCGTTCATAGTCACAATATGAGAGAACATGAAATAAATACTGTTGCAAAAATGTCATTTGTTAAAATGCTATGGAGTACACTTGTTATATTTGACCTTGGATTTAACCTATATTTCTGATCAAAATCAAACATAACCTATAAATTAAGCCAGAAATCACACAACGCATTTACCGAATTGCGGGGCGAAAGATATATATTCGCAAAAATATATATATGCCCAACATTTTCAAATAAACGTTTGTTAGTAATATTTATCACAAATGTAAATCACTGAGGCAATATTGAGCTTCTACATTTCAGCAATATTGAAGAAAAAGAAATCGTATACATTGTATTGTCTTATGTTTTTGCATAAATTAAGGATTAAAACTAGATACAAAATGTATTTGCATATTTTTGGTTAACATCTCGCAATATATTCATTACTGTGTTGACATTGCAAGAATATAACATCATTTAAATGTAATTCTAAATTAGAAAGATATAGTTTTTTTTATTATTTGAGCATTATTTCTATAATTATTTATTTTAAAATTTAACCAATATTTGGTTTTTTGCATTATTAGGTTTAAACAAATCCCATATTGTCAAGAATATATATATATTTCCCCCCCCCCCCCCAAAAAAAAAAAAAACAACAACAACAACATATACTTGCACTGTTGTGATGGTATCCATTTTATTTTGTAATACATTGTAATATGTGTATTGATATTTATGTTCATCGATTCCTGACTCAAAATAAACTGTACAGTTATGTATTTTTATAAACTATATTTGGGAAACAAAACATGCTTTGGTGAACATATTATACACTTTCGTATGTCTGCACATGAGAAAACAGCTGTTCCTTGATTATACTGAAATCATTTTGCTATCGTCTATCTTGAGAAATGCAAGGAACCGAAGTTAATAAGAAAATACAATTTCGTTTTGAGTTCAGATGCGCAGTAAACTAAGCACGAAGCCCGTGGTCCTGAGTGATTTATTACAAAGCATCTGAACGTAAGTCCGTGCATTATTCTGCTAAACAGCACGCAAAACGAAACTCTCTTGGTTGCAAAGTTATAAACGTGATATAAATGTGTCGGTTTATTTTATAACATATTACTTAAGAACTCATATAACGTCATATAATATTATTGTCAGTGAATTTGTGATAGCAGTGCTTACATAAGTACATGCTGACAAAATGTTACTAGAATCGATATCAGATCTATGAAGAAGATGTAGGTAAGACTATGGTATTTAGGTATAATAAAGGACAACTTTAAATCAAATTCATTTTATGCAAATGAACTAGAAGAAATGGAGATAAAAACAAAATTCAAATAAAAAAACAACAAAAAAAAATTGATTCATTATTAAAAATCTGACATATGCAGACCGTTCGGTTTACAGAATTAAAATTTAGAGTAACAATAAGTTATCTGTATCAAATGTGTGACAATTAGTTGTTTTCATTACAGTTACCAAATTATATAATAAATATAAACCAAAAAAGGCGTATAAAAAGGCTACAAAATGTATACGCGAGATTATTTAGAGTATAGAACGAGAAAGTTATTTCAACAATGTTTGTATTGCAGTTACCAAATTTATCTTTCTTGATTCTGGAGTATATTGAATAACAAAGTGCAGCATGTGGACCGAACGATCATATTGATAAACAATAAAACCGAGCAAATGAGCCCGATAAGTGTATACCACTTAAAAATACAAATCTCCATTGTGCTTCCCTATCCTACGAATTGAATTCAAATACTTGGTTATGTATACTGAAAAACGGCTTAGTTCATAGACTGAGTGTAACAACTAACGATTTAACGTATTTGAAGCGAAAGTGTATAACCCGGGATATAGAGTGCTCTCCACGAAAGTGTATAACCCGGGATATAGAGTGCTCTCCACGAAAGTGTATAACCCGGGATATAGAGTGCTCTCCACGAAAGTGTATAACCCGGGATATAGAGTGCTCTCCGCGAAAGTGTATAACCCGGGATATAGAGAGCTCTCCGCGAAAGTGTATTACCCGGGATATAGAGTGCTCTACGCGAAAGTCTGAGTTTATTCATATCTAGTTGCAACTTACCCAAATGAGTAGACAAGACAGGGTTTTCTAGGCACCACTTTTTCGTCTGCGCACACTTCTTTCCCCCCATCTTTCAAATTACCAACTCGCTGGTGAAGGTTACATAACAGCTGAAGTGAGTTGGCGTACCTACGCAGGATAATATAGCCAAACATTATCATTGTTGCTCCTGAATAATAGTCTAAAATGTTTAAATGCATTTATTGAAACTGTGAAAATGTTAAACAAAAATAAAATGTACACTATGGTAAAACATCAAAATATAATATACACATAATATGTCGGCTGTACGGTATTTCTTGTATTTTACGATAGTGTAAAACACTTAAATAATCTCACAAAAGCTCCCAATTTACTGAGTAACAAGTGCAACTGGTATCCATTAATTCAAAATATCGCCTTTAAAATCGAAAATTTCTGAACAGTTATTTCCTCCCAACCAAACACACAACTCATTAGAGGACAGTTCATGTGTAAGTCTGCTTGGTGCGCGCGCGCCTGTGTGTGTTTAAAGTTAAAAATATTACCGACGAAATATCTGTATATGGTCCAAGTTTGTCATGTTCCGAAGAGAAGGTTCATCCGGAATCAGATACAGATTTGGGCTGTAAACAGCGGTTTCTGTTTTCCTCGTCTCCGGGCTCGGAGAGGTCAAATGAAAAACTCGATAACCTGAAGTTTATTTTTTAATGTTTATTTTTTTTTTCTTTCTTTTCTTTTTCATTTAACAAACTAATTTTAAAATCAGGTTGGTTGAAAATGTTCATTCATTTGTTAGCTAAGCAGGAGATAAATCGTATGTTGTAAGACAACCACAACTTGGTCGAGAAGAACACAGAAGCACTAAAGATACATTTCCTCAAACTTAAACATTTAGTTTCACTTCTGGACTGGAACATAAGACTTTCTGAAAACCATTTAAATGTACATCGTAATAAAAGCAGATATGGTACTGGTTTATCCCCCTTGCTTCCAGGGGAGTGGGAGCCAAGGACTGGTTTACACACAACCATACAAAATGTGACTGTGTGAGGTGTGTCATTTTTTCTGCCACACCGTAGTATGATGCCGTAGACATGTTGCATGATACAAAACCCAATCAATTATCCTAACACCGGGTCTACTGCCCTTATGTGCTAAGCGCCATGCAAAATAGCTATACCAGTGCTTTTTTGTTTTTTGTCTTCGCCGAGGATCGAACCCACGACCTCCCGATTCCGGTACCAGTCAACCGCTGGAACCGGTAGCACTATATTTGTCTCATGTAGGCAAAAGTCCGAAATAAATAAAATACTGTCGTTTGGGACGTTAATCACAAAAGAGACAAACAATTTGAAAGGTGGTCGGGTCACTTTACACCACTAACGTGTTTTACATATTAATCTCTCTACAATCAATGGTAGCAGTTGACCTAGGTCACCCACCTGCGTATCATCAATCTTTACAATACAAAACAGACAATAAACAATAGGTTTTACCCGGTGATCTATGAACCTGAATTAAGATTTGACAATGACCATCTGAAATTAATTAATTAAACATTAACCACCCGACCGCCATTTTTTTTTTAAAGTATTTATATATTTTGCATCAGCCTTAAGGTTATAATTTCTGCAAGATATATTTAAATTTTAGCCATCATTTAAGACGAATTTAGAAACGTACTTGACTGATCAATTATAGAAGGGAGCTATGAGGTGATCTTTTATGCAAAATTAAATATATATATATATATATTAAGTTAAGACGCGCAGTAATCTAATGAAGAAGGCCTTAGGCCTGAGTGATTAATTAAAAAGCATCTTGACGCAAAACAATGCATGACACGAATAAACGAAACTCTTTCCATTCTTGCTGTCGGTTTAACTTTAGAACTCATATGACGTCATATGATATACTCTTACGTTATTTTTTAGCTTACAATACGTTCTCCACATGCTTTCCCTGTTTATATAGTTTTTTTTTTTTTTTTTTTTTTTTTTGTATTTATTTTTTATCGTGTATCACAGTGTGCTAACCGAAAATCTCCACCTGATGATGTTGTTGATTCTTCAAACCTAATGAACGTTCAAATACTTTGGACTTACTGAGAAGGAAAGTGAGGAAAATACAAGCAGCCATAATTGCCAGTAAACGGATTTTTCCACCGCCCAGATTCATTCTTCAGTGTCTCAAAATCTGAAATGCACAAAAAAAAAAAAATAAAAAAAAATCATAAATCAATATATAAAATATAAAAGTAATATATATATATATAATTTCTCTCATAGATGGAAGTTTTTATCAAAGTTATATAGATAGCATACATGAAACCAATATATACACAAATTCATACAAAAATGTTCTTATGAGGTATAATTTTATATAAGAACAGGAATGAATGACAGGCACATAAATAAATTGCAAAAGTACATATTACTCGGAAGTATCTTTCCGAAACAAAATGCAAGAGATTCAGTAATGGTTTTACACAAAAGATTATTCATAATTTTGTAGGAGAAATGCATAAATAATGGATAAGGATAAACACATACATTCAATACTTATGTACGTTTCTATTGATCATAACATCAATCTGTTCATTACAGAAAACAAAGGGTAATAGTTTACAATTAACAGCAAACATTATAGATTCTGATCACATTTTTATTTTTCCTAGATGCCTGATTATCTTAAGGTTACCAATTTAGTAATGCAGTGAAAATCAATGTAAATGTGACATGACAAAATAGCGCATGCACATGAATTTCGGAAATTATAGATTGTAACTGTATGAGACTCTGTGAATGTATTCAATTTCCTTTGTTCTGAACAAACGATAGGGCTTTCTGCTCTGCAAAACATATCAAACCTGATCAGATTCATTTACCTATCCTGACTTACATCTTTTTTGTAAGAAAATTAAAATGAATCCGTCCAGAATTGACAGCTGTAGAATACAAACTTATATTGATAGCAGATAAAACCTGTGACGTCAAATGACGTTATACAAAAATACGTGAAAGTCATTGCCTTAACAGCAAACTATGGAGCTTTGTTTCCTGTTATAATTTCACGTTGCTTGCTCTTCCTGAACTCTTTTTAAAATGAACCACAATAATTTTTAAAATTGATGTCCAAAAGGATATGAACTGTCCCTAGCCATCTTTACATGTAAAACAGATATACAAAGTTTCTGTCCTTTATAATAATAGTATTTTTTTTTCATAGATTTTTCTTGCGTAATTTAAGGGAGCATAGAGCATTTGAAAATATAATAATTACACATGATACCTATAATGTAATTGAAATATAATGTTGAATAGATACCGTTTGTAAGGTCTCAAAATTTTCAACATTTGACTCTCTTTATGTTTCTACCTATCTGTTACGGCTTTCGAGATATAGACAGTTAATCCTCAAGAAAAGCGGCAAAACGAGGTTTATATCACTACTTCTCGACTGATAACTTTGTAATTACATGTATGATCCTATCATTAAAACTTGAATACCATTAGAACAACATTGCATCAGGTTATAAATAATGTCCTTAAACGTATTTTCAAAATTTAATAGTTTCTTAGAAAAAATAAGCATTGAAATGATTGGGACCTACTGCAGAAGTGCATGAAAAAAAAAGAAAAAAGGTATTAGTTAATTTTTATTGTACATGTTTTTTTCTTATATGATGTCCGAAAACCTAGGTTAAGTTAGAAAGGTAGTCAGATTTCCAACAATTCATTTACTTTACGTTTGTCTTATCTGTAACGACTATCTAAATAAAGACAAGTTCACTTCAAGAAAACGGCAAAAAGATGTTCATGACAATTACTACTTCTCTACCGATAACTTTGAAATTAATGACCCGATAATTGAAATCTACATAGCTTTAGAACAGCATTGTATCAAGCTATAAATATTGTTCTTAATTTCATAGAAAAAAAAAGACAGAAATTTAAATGATTGGGACCAACATCAGAAGTGAAGGAACTGTTTAAATTAATTCTCATCCTTCATGTAACTTCCTTATGTGAGGTTCAATTTCAAAAAAGCTATGTACCGTTGAAAAGGTCTTCGATTTCCCCACATTACATATGCTTTATATATGGATGTATCTTTAACCACTTTTTATATATAGACGGTTAAAGCTCGAGAAACGGCAAAAATCTGCAATAATATGTTCATGTAGTTTTTTTTCTCTTTAACTTTATGAATCTTTGGTCAAGCTTTAAAATTTAAACACAACAGAACGGCCTGGAATTTCTCTACAAATTATATTCATACTATATATAATTTACAAAAAAAACATTACTTTTCGAAATATAAGCAGTTAATTGTACTTGGGGAAAGAGCATTTTCGTTTTTCCGCTTTAACTCAGCTGATTCAACCCCGATCTTCAAAAATTAAATATCATCTGAAAGCACTACAAATTATATCTATTGTGTCTCGATAGAATATTTATCGTTTATGAGATATTTAAAGCATAATAAAAAACCGATAACTGACATCTGACCTTTACCTTTGCGATTTTTCGGAAACGGAAGTGACTAAGGGCAATGAGATGCTATGTTGCACTTTCAGTGAAGATTTGATGCAAATCGGTCAAAAAGCCTGCATGGCTTAAAAACCCTTTACTTTTTGCTTATAACTTGCTTTTAACATCCTGACGTCGTATGACGTAAAATAGACTTCAAGGCGTACATGGCGTTTCTAGCCCGGAAGCTTCAAAAACGCTTCAATGCATTTTAACGTCCCTGGTTTAAGCCGGAATTTGCCATAGAACCCATGCCTTTCCGAATTACTTGTTCTTGACCGATACTTTAATAATTAATGACTCGATCATCAAAATCTGCTTACCATTAGAAAAGCAGTATTGCATCAGACTTTAAATAATGTTCTAAAACTTATTTTCAAAAACGTATTTTTTCTTAGAAAAAAATGGTAAGGATCAACGGCAGAAGAGCATGAAAGAACGGTTTTAATTTATTCTTATTTTTCATTTAACTTCCTATATTGTCCAGTTTAAACAAGAGTTCCGTGTGTCAGAGCATTATATGCCCGAAGTATATTCTGTCGTAAGATGCACAAAGTGAACCTGTGACAGGACTCAATGTAAAAAAAGAGTACTCTAAACTTATTCTCAATAGGTGTCATTTACTGGGCAAGAGCAATGCCCCTCAGAAGTTTCACAAGCCTAGATTTATTCCTTCTCAAGTTATTGATCGGACAAACGCTTTACCAAGTGTCACTGTGACCTTTACCTTTAAATTATTACCTTAAAATCATGGGGTCATCTACAGGCCATGGACAATGTTCTTTCCATGTTACACAAACCTAGGCTTATTCCTTCTTAAGTTATCAATCAAAAAAGGATTTTTAACTAAGTGTCATTGTGACCTTGACCTTTGTCCTCAAAATCAATAGGGGACTGGCCTAGGGCAATACCCCTACTAAGTTTTACAAACCTAGAATTATTCCGTTTTAAGTTATTGAGCGGATAAAGATTTCACACTAAGTGTCACTGTGACCTTGAACTTTGACCTAATGACCTCAAAATCAATAGGGGTCATCAACTTGCAAAGCGGAATGTCCCTACCATATTTCACAAACCTATGCTAATTTCTTCTCAAGCTATTGAGCGGACAATAATTTTATACTAAGTGTCACTGTGATCTTGACCTTTGGCGTAATGACCTTTAAATCAATAGGGTTCATCAACTGTCCTTGGTCAATGTCCTTACCAAGTTCCACAAACCTAGGCTTATTCATTCTAAAATTATTGAGCGGACAAGGATTTTATACTGTGACCTTGCCATTTGACCTAATGACTTCAAAATATACATGGGTCATCAGCTGTCCATGACCAAAACCCCTTATTAAGTATGAAGACAGGACACTAATAGTGTTCGGGTTTTGAGCGGATATCTATGTGGCTAACGGACGGACAGACGGGCGGACAAGCGCCATACCATAACGTGACCGAAGTTACCTTCGGGCGTATAAAAACCCAGGTACCGTTAGAAGTGTCTTCCAATTTCTAACATTTCCCTTTCTTTATGTTTGGACCTATCTGTAACGGCTTTTGAGGTATAGACAATTAAACCTTAAGAAAACGGCAAAAAGAGGTTCATGTTAGTCACTACTTCTTGACTGATAAGTCAGATTATCAAAATATGCAAACCATTAGAACAGCATTGCATCAGGCTCTTTTGTTCTGAAAGAAAGACCGTATCTTTCTTAAAGAAAAGCAATAAAATGATTAGGACCAACTGCAGAAGTGCATGAAAGAACGATTTAAATTAATTCTTATTTTTCAATGATGTCGAATTTAGGAAGAAACCTAGGTTACGTTGAATAGGTCTTCAAATTTCTAACAGTTCACTTTCTATATGTTTGGTCTACCTGTATTGGCTTTTGGGGCTAAGACAGTTAAACCTGAAGAAAAATGGCAAAAATCGGCAAAAGGATGTTCATGTCAATTGCTGCTTCTCGGCCTATAACTTTGTAATATATGATCCGATTATTAAAATCTGCTTTCCAATAGAACAACATTGCATTAACTTTAAATAGTGTTCATTTCAAAACCTATTATTTTCTGAGAAAAAAAAGCAATTCAAAGATTGTGACCACCTGCATAAGTAAATGAAAGAACGGTTCAAATTAATTCTTATGGTTTGGACCTAGCTGTAACGGCTTTTTTACATATCTGTACCGTCAGAAAGGTTTTCAATTCCCTACATTTCACATGCTTTATATATGGATTTATCTTTAACCACTTTTATATTTAAGATACGGACGCTTAAACATCGAGAAAACGGTAGAACATCGGGAAAATGTGTCCTTGTCGTTTTGCTTTCTCCCTATTACCCAATGAATCTTAGGTTAATCTTTCAAATTTAAACACCAACAGGACGTCAAAGGATCGTGCTACGAATTACTTTCATACCCTAATTACAAAAATCAATACTTTTCGAGAAATAAGCAGTTAAATGCATTTCGGGTCAAGCTATTTTTGTGTCATAATTCAACTTTAAACACCAACAGAACGGCCAGGCATTTTTCTACAAATTATATTCATACTCCACTTTTCAAAAATAAATAATTTTCCAGATATTAGCAGTTAAATGCACTTGGGGTAACAACATTTTTCAGCCATAACTTAACTGATTTAACCCCGATCTAAAGAAAAATAAATATCATCTGAAAGGACTTTCAAAGCACTACAAATTATACCCATAGTATATCGATAGAATATTTATGGTTATTGAGAAATTAAAGACCGAAGAAAATACAAAAACAAAAAAAAACGATAAATAAAGCCTGCAGGGCCTAAAAACCGCTTATTTTAAATGCAATATGTATTATTAAGGTGTGACGACAAATTACGTCAGACGACACAGAATACAAAGAAGACTTCTGGACACATATGTTGACCGATTTTCATGCTTCTAACTCATCAGGAGCCTTTTTAACACTAAATTATTTTAGGACCTAAGTTCGAATCTCGGTTTTCACATTAAAACCCGAACTTTTCGAGTCCTGAAAACTGACCAGAAATGACCGCTGCAGAGGGCGAACAAATTTTAGTACCTTATTTTAACCGTGACGTCACATGACGTAATATGAAGATTGTGTTGCATTTAAAAGGGTTTAAGTCACTCTGCCTGCTGATAAAATTTCATGCTGCTGGCTCATCGGCAACCTGTTCTATTCAAACCTCAAAAAGAGGAACAATGGGTTTCCTTCTCTGCAAACCACATCAAAAAAAAAAAAAGAAGAAATTCCGCTTAGAATTGAAGTCATGAAATTATGGCATACAAAGGGGGCTACAGAGCTCCGCATCCTGTTATAATTTTATGATGCTGACACTTCAAGGGACCTCTTTAAAATGAGACGCTTCAATAATTCTCAAAATTATTGTCCCTAAATGCATGGTACTATCACTAATCCCTTTTACATGCAAAACACATATTCAATGTTCCTTTTGTACCAAACAATTTTTCCTTGCATTTTTTTTTTTAATAGAATTTGCTTTAGGGTTTAAAGTTAGCAAAGATCAATTCAACATATGAGAACATCCCATAATGACTATAATGTAAAAGAAAAATAGTTCAATATGTACCAAATGCAGAAGGACTTGGAAAGAACGGTTTATTATAAATTCTTATTTACCATGTAACTTTCTTAAACGTCCTTTTTCAAAAAAGGTCTTTCAATTTCTTACATTACTTCCGTTTTGTTTCCGGACCTATTTTTAGCCGCTTTTGAGGTATAGAAGGCCAAATCTCAACAATATGGCAAAATTCGGCGAAAAGGTGTTTATATCGGTTCTTTCCGACCGACAAGGTTGTAAATAATGGGGTGATCATCACAATATGTATACCATTAGAATATCATTGCGTCGAACTAAAAATAATAGTCGTGCTATTTACAAAAAGTAATATTTATCTAAATAAAGGTTATTATATGATAGAAGATGCATGGAGTTGCATTCTTATTTCTGATAGGGTGTTCAATTTCAAAAAACTATGTACCGTTAGATAGGTATTCGAATTCACACGCTTTATGTATGGGACTATCCTTAACTAACGGCTTTAGAGATATATAGAGTTAAACCTCAAGAAAACAGCAAAAATCGGAGGAAAATGTGTTTATGTCGTTTGAAAGCCGGATTGGGCTATACATCATGTTCCAAATGTTATTTACAAAAAATCAATAGTTTTCGAAATTTAAGCAGTTTACTGCACTAGGGATAAGGCTTTTTTCAGCTGTAACTCATCTGATTCAACCCAATTCTTCAAAACTTCATATCATCTTAAAGCTTCTTGAAAGGTCTAAATATTATACCGGTATTGTCTCCCTAGAATATTTATTGATTTTGGAATATTTAAGGCCGAATAAAAAAATAAAAATAAATAAATAGTTAAAACACAAATGACATATGACCTTGACCATTGCGTTTTCCGGATACGGAAGTGACGAGTCACCTTATTGAGCTATTTACACCTTCAGTGAAAACTCATTGCAAATTGGTCAAAATGTAAGGCCTAAAGAGATTGAAAAACGTTTGATTTTGTTTAAAAAAATGCTTTTTTATTATGATGTCAAATGACTTCACATGACGTAAACTTTCACAAGATATAAAATAAAATTCAGTTCGTATAAGCTGTCCAAAATAGTAAAATTTCAGCACATCTGGTAGCTTTAAATCACTTATAAACATGTTTTGTGGCCCTTAGTTCGAAATTTTAATCTTGTCTTTTTCGAATTTGGAAAAATAAAGTATATGGAGGTGCACATTTACGTTTTGATTTATGTTTTGATTACCACCAGTGATTTTTTTTACCTCTGCATTCTGCATCCTAGATGCAATGTTTTAAGTTTGATGCATTCACTGGATGCATAAGATATACAGAAAATGTAATTGAATTCAAAGAAGGATGCATATTTTCCATGCCCAGGGACTTATTATTTTAGCCTAGCGAGTCCCGGGACTCGTGCAACGAAAGTTGTAAAAATAATCACTGCACCATCTGTGAAAATTTTGATAAAATCCGGTCATAGATGGCGACTGCAGAGTAGATATAAAATTTTACACTATTGTTTTAATCTGACGTCATTAGACAAAATAAAACCATGCCTTCGATAAGGCCGCAGACATACCTAAAAATCAATACTTTTCAAGATATAAGCGTTACTGCACTACGGCTAAGGCTATTTTCGATTTTCTACCATATCTGTTCAATTGGCTGCGAGCCATTATATTATTTTATTTTGTGATTCCCTTATCATTATTCACGTAATATTTCGGACATGCTGCCTTTAGCCGAGTAATCGTCATATGCGGGTTAACCAAAATTAAAATGATTTGTGGAAAGGAACAAACAACCAGCTGCCGTGCGTTTAGTGAAGGCGACAGCTAGCTTACAATTGCGATTTGGTACCCTGCCTACATTATATACACTGCGATAAAACAGGCGTGCAACCACCCACAATATCCATCAATCTGTCTGAAATTAGACGCGAAATAAAGTAATCATCCGATCTTTTGAATACACATCAACGACGAAACTAACACACGCCTACGTCACTGGTATTCAATATGTATCGATATAAATAGATACAATTGAAGGGGAGTGCAAAAAAAAGGTGTAAACGGGGGAACTTGGTAAATAGAAGTATAGTGATGGCACTCTGTTTTTCTACTTAAAGAATAAACCTAAACATTAAGATAAGTTTTGATGATTTTCTTTTTGCATAATCTCTCTCTCTCTCTCTCTCTCTCCATCTTTCTCTCCATCTCTCTGAGAATGCCCTATGTGTAAAAAATCTATAGCCAAAATAGAAAAAAGTTGTATTTTAAGTCGAAAGGTCGAAGAGTTATTCATGTACAGTAGACCTAGATCTACATAACTAATTATCTACCATTTCTTCATTTCATTTTCTTTCTTTCTTTACTATTTAGGATCGGACCAGTCCTCATTTTATTAACTGCGATGTATAATGATAGAGTCTATTAAGAAAGACCGATTTAAATCTGCATGATTATGCATATTATTGTTAAATGCTGATATATAGTTATACTGATTTCAATGATGACAAGTTTGTTATTTTATCTTTCCTTTTCTTCTCCTTTCAAAGATGACACGTTTTATTCTTTTATTTCTTCTTTTTGTGATACTCGTGGTCTGCTCTAAATAAGAGTTAAACTAGAAATTGTACCATTTTAAACAAAATCTTTACAAATTTCAAAATGGCCGGTCAAGGTGGCAAAGTGGTAAGAGCATCTGTCCTAGAATATTTGAACCTTGGTTGCGACATACTAAACGACATACTACTGGACGTTTAACCCAGTAAATAAACAAACATTTTTCACTGGGTAGTGACACCAACCCCACTCCAACTATTAAATTCATACTTTAATAAGTTTGAATTGCAGTGATGCTGCCATTGGCGTTAGATATAGGGATTTGGGTTTCCCCATTGGAATTTCGATCGCAAATATTATAGTGTACTCTTGAGATAAATCTTTGTGTTATGCTGTTTTCATATATACAAAAAGGTTAATCATTTCACTATTTTTTCTGACATATTAAACACACTGAACTGAGCTAGGGTACTGCCAGATTTGAAATAAATATACATACAAAACAGTTTATCTATACAGAAAATATAGGATATAGAACCACATTGATGAATGTTGAGATATTCTAAGAGGGATTTTTTATTTATTTCTATGTGTTGTTGTTGTCTGTATTTTTTATTTAAAAGCATGTATATATTGTGACTGGAGGTAGGACTATGCATGCCTATATTTATAGACACCAACAAACGACATGGGATTGTTAGTTTTTACTTGTTTTGAAATTAAATATAATTATGATGAAATAAATAGTTTGACTTTGTGCCCCAATATGTAGCGTTATTTAATTTTTTAACCATTTGAACACCTTTTTTTTTCTTTTTCGCCTATCATTCGAAACAAGTTGCTGGATATTTATAATTATCCATAAAAGTAATGAATGCGTTCTTATCTGCTATAGCAGCTGAATAGGTCAAGTACTCCTGAATAAGGCGATCATGCTTTGCCCGCTCTGAGGCTGTGCCTTAGTTCACATTAATTGTTAACACCCGAAAACTGAAGAAAAGCACCTGTTTCATTGGTTGGCATGAATCATGTTAGCATACTCCATCTTCAGGGTGCCTAACTTACTACATGATTGTCAAAAGGCAAATAATTCAATATTCCTATCTTAACACAGGAATCACCCAGTAGAAAAGAAAAACACTTGAGAGTCGGTCGATAAATGATTTTGATCAAAATTTATCATATAAAGAGCAAGCATATGCTAATTTTAGAAATGTGGACTCGTCCATTAGTTGCATGCTTAAATCCACTACAGGATCGGAGATATTACACAACAGTCGGTTAAGAGTCGGTCTGGTAAGCCAGACGCAATGTGTTTGAATCCCTATCATGGAACTTTTTTTTCTTTCTCTTTTTTTTTTTTGGCCTTTGTTAAACGTTTTTACTTTTTTTTATTTACCGCATAGTTTATTTTCAGCTCTTAAATTTATCGATAAATGCATTTCTAGCATTACTTTTAAACCACATACCATTGGAAACTTTTATGGAGAAGGAAACAATACGTGTCATTTGATTTGGCTTTAAAATCTAGCATTCTTATTGTAACAGTTTATCTTTCTATAGTTGACCCTCTTTAAAGCAGCTCGTTTACCAAGATTTTGATTATTTCTAGTAACTTTATGTGTGTATTGCGTGTGTATTGCGTATACAAATATCCATCCACCCAATGCAAACATCTGTGATTCTAAAAATATGGACGGTTTCCCAATCACAGGCAATACCGTCACAGACGATATTGAAACTATATCTAGAATAACGAGACCTACACTTAAATTTTCTATTTTCATTTACCGTCACTTAGCTGATAACATTCATTCTTTGTGCATGCGCTAACTTCATAGTCTGAACTTACGAACTGGTGAAGACGCCATATTGCGGAAAATGGCAAACAACACCTCAAAAGGCTTTAGAATCAATGTTCAGTACTTTCTTCCTTGTCTCTGTACAAAATTTGTAGACTTTTTATTCGACAGATTTTATACTGTATACGCATGCAAATATACATCAATTTTCCCTAAACTATCTCCCTTTTTTTAAAAAAAATAATGCGATATATTTGTAGTTTAAAACATAACAGGGCTTCTATAAGATCAATTGGTTTCAAATTTGACCTGAAGTGAAAATATCACAAACATTAATAAGAAATAAGGTATTAGTAAGATTTGTTTATATGTCAACATTAACATCCCGACATAATAGAACAATACCGTCATCACAGATATCGAACAAACCTTCTAGTGCATCAATACATTCGGTGTATTCATCAAATGTATAGATAACAGATGACATATAGGTGTAATTTACATACAGGGATTGATGCGTGTGGTTATATAAGTTTAATCCCACTGGTAATTCGCATGAAGGACATTATATTTGTTCTAATCAGAAACATAGTTTCGAACACCGCCTTTTCAACACTGCGATAACATAGAATTTCTAGGAGGTAACTTAGCGATCCAGTCGATGACATGCCTCGGATGATCCATGTCATTTTACTGCATTTCGATAAGCTATTTTGTGAAGTTATGTTTGTTGTGTGTTGCGTGATCTCTCCGTTTTATTACGTACAATGTTCATATTATTGTGTTGAAAGTTTATTATGAAAATAGGAATATGCAAAATAGATTTGAAACTTTCTTTATTATCTGATAACTTAATGTTAAAGCGCATCTTAAAAGATAAGTTTATAATTCATATTTTCATGTATTCCATACGTATAAAAATGTTGAAATACATATAGCACAATGTGTCCAAGTGTAGATATGCACATACAAACGCATAAACATATAATAGCACACATACACGTATATACCATGATACATATACAACCGTAAACAAGTACACGATGCTGAGGTTTCCGATTTTGAATCATTTGTTTTATATATCAAATACTTTTGGGAAAAAAATCGAAATTCTATTCGACGACCTTTTTTATTTTCCTCTTTAGTTATCCATACATATACATGTATTGTCATTTAATGCAGTCTTCAGCGTCATGCCTTAAATGAGTTGTGTTTTTTATGGCGTCATACATGTTTATACCGAGTATGTGTAAATTGTATTTGCGGTTAACGACCGCATGATCGTAATATATGTGCAGACCTGTCAAGCCGATGATGGGGTGTGATCAATATTTCTAGAAATCTGTAGAGCGCGATGAATTAAACCAGTGTTAAACATGCTTAGGATTCGTCGTCGAGGGGCCTCAGTCAACTATCAAAATTATGGTCTGGTGCTGCATTACATAGTATGGGGTGGTGACTTTGGCATTCGTA
Organism: Solen grandis; assembly: GCA_021229015.1. Taxonomy (NCBI): domain Eukaryota; kingdom Metazoa; phylum Mollusca; class Bivalvia; order Adapedonta; family Solenidae; genus Solen; species Solen grandis. The sequence goes on along the minus strand of CM037780.1, from coordinate 71,177,667 downwards.
AATGGTACGTGAACTCTGAACAATACATTCAAATTTTTAATGGCGAACTATGGCAAGTTATAGCTAAAGTGTTTGGTGTTCATACCTGGCTCTTCCAGGATGACACTGCTCCCTGTCATCGGTCTGGACAGTCAGAAGAATGGAAGCATAGAAACCAGATACCTCAACTTAGTTGGCCCCCCACAGTCCCCAGATTTGAGTCCAATTGAAAATGTTTGGCAGTTGATGAAGAATAGTTAGAAAAATCGACTATATTTGATAAATAATATCAATGATTTGAAGGCCCAATTGCTACGATTTTCCGTATATTGTACTTTAATGGTGGATTTCGATTACATATGGATCAAAGTGTTTGGTGTTTTGAGCATCATTATTGGTGATTCACATACCCGAACCAACGGCAACAAGAATTTCTAAAAGGAGACTGCATCAATTGAAAGACATGAATGGGTAACTATCGTGGAAATAATATAGGGTCGAATAACATTTTGATTTTTTTTGGTGACCCATATTAGGTTGGTCCCCGTGGTTTAATTCACAAAATTGTTGTTCATCTAGTCAGGTTTGTGCATCATTATGCATTAAACAGTGGAGTTGGAGCAGCAAATCAATCTTTTATTACCACTGTCGATCTAGATATCTAATATAGCTTTACATCTTTAATATAGCTGCGTTCCTTACGTATGTGAGTTGCTGTTGTTTGTATTAATGTTTACGCCTTTATCGCCAAGGGCATTATTATGTCTAGTGTATACCTACTTTGAACCGCGTAGATCTAATCCCGTGTCTTCTTAACCGTAACACACATTTCAATGTGAACATTATACCGGGAAAAGTCCCAACGCCTACCGAGCGGTAGTTAAATCTAAATCAAAGCACTGATAGCGCTGAAAGAACAGGGTTTTAAATGTAATTGTATCACATTTATTTTGTATAATCATGGTCAATTTTATAAATGAGTATCAAATTTCCATAAGATATAAAAACTTCCAATGTTATAAATCCGTTTTAATTTGCGTAAAACACCGTCATTAACATATAATTTGTTTTAATGGACAGCTTGCAATAAGCGCGTCGTTCTCTATCTTTTCTGCAGTTAATAAGATTATATGAATACATGTATTTGAATCAAAAGAACTTCAATGAAAATATTTTACAACAAACGCACAGGAAAAACATAGCCATAGATTGCTTTTAAAATAGCACCGAAACATTCATTACTGCTTTATGCCAAGGAACAGAACAAACAAAAATTAACCTTATAACTTTCTTTCATGTTTTATATATATAAAATAATAGGTTGCCGATAAGCAAGCAGCATGAAATTTAAACAGTAAGCACAGTGACATTGGCGCTTTTGATTTCAGTAAATTTTGTTTTCATGTGACGTCACGTCACACCAGGGTTGAGAAAAACTACCGATGTTTTCACGCGCTCTACAGCCGTCATTTCTGAGCGAAATAGCATGCTAATTTTACAAAATTTATATTTAACATTCTAGATGTGCACCTCCATATACGTTTTGCAAGATTCGAGAAGACCAAGGTTCTATGGTTACACAAACTATGGATCTGGATATGTATTTAAGTATTACGAAGCTTACAGATAAGCTAGAAACTTGATACTTGGTCAGAACTTGTGTCCTATCGATTTCTTTCAGCTCTACGAAGACTTACGTCACATGACGTCAAATGTCGTCATGACGCGTTAACAAACTTTTAATTAAAAAACATGGTTTTTCAGCACTGCGCGCCTTAGTTTTTGACCGATTTGCATAAATTTTCACTGAAGGTGCAACATAGCATCTTATTTTAAAAAATAACCTCCGTTTCCGGAAGACCAGAAAGGTCAAGGTCACATGTCAATCTTCGGTTTTTTTTCTCCGGCCATATATATCTCAAAAACGATAAATATTTTACTGAGATACTATGGGTATAATTTGTAGTGCTTTGAACGACCTTTCAGATAATATTCAGTTTTTGAAGATCGGGGTTGAATAAGTTGAGTTATCGCAGGAAAACATAAATGACGGTACCGCAAGTGCATTTAACTGCTTATATGTTAACAAATATTGATTTTTGTAAATTAGTGCATGAACATTATTTGTATAAGAATGCCTGACCGTTGGTTGTATTGGTGTTTAAAATTTAAAGATTGGGCTTAGATTCATAGAATTAATGGGAGAAAACGAAACAACATGAACATATTTTTGCATTTTTTTTTTTTTTTGCCGTTTTCTCGAGGTTTAATCTAAAAATTGTTATAGATACCTTTTTATTTAAAACGTGTGAAATGTTGGGAATTCTAACTGTGCTCAGCTTTTTAAAAAAAAATGGACATCATATAATGAAGTTACATAAAAAAATAAGAACCAGGTTAAACCGTTCTTACTTGCACTTATCTAAGAAACTATAGTATTTGAAAATAACTTAAAATACACTATTCATAGCTTGATGCAATGGTATGTCATTCAAAACAGAAAGTCATTATATTCAAAGGCGACTCAATAGCTTTGCTTCATGTTATAATTTCATGATGCGGGCTCTTCAAAACCCCATTAAAATGAACCTGAGTAATTTTCAGAATAAGTGTCCCACAAGGGAATGAGCTACCACTAGTCCTCTTTACATGTAAAATAGGTATACAAGGTTCACTTTGCTTACTCTTAAAATTGCATGCCGCTTGCTCCTCAGCAAACTTTTTTAATTGAACCTCATAATGAGGAAGAAATGAGAATAATAACAAGAACCTAGATTTCGTTTACACGGAAACGATAGGACTTTCTGCAACCCGTTTAAAACTTCAAATTAAAAATAACTTATACAGAATACGAAGAAGATATTAGGAATCTAGAGCGTAACCTTTACATACTGTAAAAGTTTAGGAAATTCATCCATTTATAATGTCTGCAGAGCGCATAAAAACTTTTTGACCTGACGTCAATTCTGACGTCATATAAATATGATTATCATTGCATATAAACATTCAGTATCTTAAATATATGCCATACAATTTTCATCATTCTGGACCATTGGCAGCACATCAAATTTATTGCTCGAGAAAGCAAAACATATAAGAACGCCATGACGTCTAATAACGTCGGGACTATGAAAATCTAAAGGAAACCATTAAAATTACATCATGTGCAAATTTCAGAACAACTAAAGCATAACTTACATCTTCAGTAAAAATTACAAAAAAAATCCATTCACAAATAAATTCTGCAGAGCGCGTACAAACATTTTACATGACGTCTAATCTGGCGTCATATGACGTCATATAAACCTCATAATCTTTACATTCGAAAAAAAATTCCTTGGCAATTACATTTTCCGAAAATGCTTAAAATAAGTAAAAGTGGAAGTAGGATATTTTCCGAAAATGCTTTAACGTACAGTGTAGCAATACCACGTGACCGTGACGTCTCTAAAGGCATGAAAACCAAGAAAAAATTGTCAACATTTGGCTCCGCTTAAGCATATAAAATTACCCGTAAGTATTTCGTTTCTTCATCGATTTCGATGGGACAAGTGTCAGTCTAAGGAAAAAATATAAGCTTTTCGCGGAATATTGGATCTCCATCAGCAGCTTAGCCGTTTTTTTTTTCAAACACTGCGTGAAATCGTTGCACAAAATGCTTGAAACTGTAGTCTGCTCGCATACAATAAAATCCGATGGTTTCACGAAGTGCTTGAAAAAACGGCTTTTGTGGTTTTTGAGATATAAACTGTTAAGCGCACTGGGTGTTAACATTTTTTTCGCCATAAGCACAACAGATTCAACCCCGATCTTAAAAACTTTTATACCGTAAAGAAGCTCCTTCAAAGCATTATAAATAATGTACATTCTGTCGCGATAAAATATTTAACGGTTTTGAGATATTACAGGTAATAGAAAAAAACGATAATTCGAATAAAACCTTGACCTTTGCAATGTTACGGAAACGGAAGTGACATGCTCCAAAGGATCTTATTCTGCACCTTCAGGTACAATTTCATGCAAAACAAACTAAACATAAAGCCTACAGGCCATAAAAAAAACCCTTACATTTTGACAAACAAGACTTTTGACCTTATGAGGTAAAATGACGTCATATGGCTTTCATCTTCTTATAATATAAAAAAGACTAAGATACTTATATTCAGTATCAGCTTTTTAAATCATCTGGCAGCGACGTTATACGTATTTAAAATTTTACGTCAATGGTTCGAATCTCGGAATCACCAGAGAACCTTTGCCTTTCGAATTTGGAAAAACGGACACGGGAATGCACAACTAGAACGTTACATATACATTCTATGAGTTTTAAAAATAAAAATCGATTCATAAATAATGGCTATAGATCGCGTACAAACCTTTTTATACAACGTCAAATGACATAAAACGCATAACGTAATACGCATAAGAAAATATTGAAATGAAAATTTCTTTATCTGAAATATATGCCTTTAAAATAACATGGTCCTGGGACCTAAGAAACATATAGAAATTATGCGTAGACTTAAGAAATTCGTTTTGACCTTATGACGTCATATGATGTCAAACGACGTTCTTCTTCACAAAATGTGAAATTCTCGTAGTGACTTACATTTACATCAAATATCTCCTTTCTAACTCATCTCGAAGAGATTTTATACTTATTTGAAATTTGACGTCATTGGTTCGAATCTTGGATTCACAATAGAATCTTTGCCTTTTCGAATGTAGAAAAACGGACACCGGGATTCACAACTAGAACGTAACATATACATTCAGTATTTTTTTTATAAATATCTGTCCAGAAATAATGGCCGTAGAACGCGTACATACATTGTAGACAACGTCAAGTGTGACGTCATATGACATCATGGGCAAATAAAAATCATTGAAATGGAGATTTCAGCATCTGAAGTATATGCCATTAAATTTTCAACATATATAAATTAAGGCATAGAAAAGAAGAAAAAAAAACAAGAATAATAAGATGAACTAGATTTCGTTTGTCCCGAACAAACGATAAGGCTTGCTGCTTTAATGACACTTGTACCATTGTGACATTGAGCTTTGACTTTATGACCTCAAAATCATAGGGATCATCAACTGACCATGGGCAATGTCCCTACCAAGTTTCACAAACCTGGGCTTATTTCTGCTCAAAATATTGTGCGGACAATAAATAAAACATCTTTTTCTTAATTTCCTGACCCTTAACAAGATACTGTTACTTATGATGAACATGACGAAGACGATTTACTTATGTTAACCTACTCAATCTTGTCAATTTAAAATATGACTTCCTTATCAGCAATATACAGGGTATCGCTTTGACACAGGTACACAACGGCCCATTAACTATGTGCTGTGTGTTGTTGTTTTTTTGTGTGTGTGTTTTTTTGGTTGTTGTTGTTGTTTTTTGTTGTTGTTGTTTTGTTTTTTTTCAATGTAATGCAAGCTGCTAATGATCAGATATCAAGGTGATATTGGCTTTTTATATTTAACTTCCTTTTAATTATGTCTTAATTAGGGAAATATATTGTATTTGTCAGAGTGTCTATCTGCCTGTTTGTCTGTCCCAACTTTTGTTTGGGACATAACTCAAAAAGTATCAAAGCAGAAAACGTGCACGTATCCAATTATAATTTTAATTTTATGCAAAAGCATAAGACTCACACAAGTCAAAAACACACGAATTCATTTATTTTTTTTTTCAGATTGATAAAAAGGGTGCTGCAAATTCATTGTTAAACTCAGGAGGTCGTGGCTACGATCCCAGTCCGACATACTGAAGTCGCAAAATATGATACCAGTGAAGCTCCCTTTCTTGGCGCTAGGTATATTTATTTGGCTTTCCAGGTCTGGTTGGCTCGGTGTCAGGATAATGTTACTTGATGTGACATCATGCTACATGTCTACGGCGTGATACTGCAGTGTGGTAACACACTTCAATATCGCCAAAATTATCAGCTCTTTGATATGTAATGTCGGTATAAATTCGTCCAAGACATAAATAAAATCCACAATATTAAGTTATTTCATACATATAGATATTCTTTTTTTCTCAAACTGATACAATCATCGTGAATTGAACGTTTCATGTATGTGTCTTGAATGTTTCGAAAATAGAAAATGTCTACGATAGTTTGGCATGTTTCAAGGTTTGAATTACAGCAATTGATTATTCTTTTTTTTAATATGAGCATTTTATGAACATTGCTCAGAAAATGCTCAGCCGTAAAATGGAGAATCAAAGAATACAATCATACTTATAACGTCGGCTTTCTATATAATCATCCCAGTTTTTATGCTCACCGAAGGTGACGCATATAGTCGCCGCTTCGTCCGTCCGTCCGTCCGTCCGTTCGTCCGTCTCACTTTCCTTGTCCGGACTATTTCTCAGGAACTAACAGCTTGAATTCAACGAAACTTTATGGGAAGCTTTATTACCAAGAGGAGATGCGCATATCGTCAGCATGACCCGGTTCCTAAATTTTTCAAAGAGTTATGGCCCATTGACTTTTCAGCCTATAGTACATATTGCATGATTCTTGTCCGGGCTATTTCTCAGGAACTAATGGCTTGAATTCAACGAAACTTTATGGGAAGCTTTATTACCAAGAGGAGATGCGCATATCGTCAGCATGACCCGATTCCTAAATTTTTCAAGGAGTTATGGCCCCTTGACTTTTCGGCCTATAGTACATATTGCATGATTCTTGTCCGGGCTATTCCTCAGGAACTAATGGCTTGAATTCAACAAAACTTTATGGGAAGCTTTATCACCAAGAGTTGATACGCATATCGCCGGCGTGACCTGGTTCCTAAATTTTTTCAAGGAGTTAAGGCCCCTTGACTTTTCAGCCTATAGTACATATTGCATGATTCTTGTCCGGGCTATTTCTCAGGAACTAATAGCTTGAATTCAACGAAACTTAATGGGAAGCTTTATTACCAAGAGGAGATGCGCATATCGTCAGCATGACCCGGTTCCTAAATTTTTCACAGAGTTATGGCCCATTGACTTTTCAGCCTATAGTACATATTGCATGATTCTTGTCCGGGCTATTTCTCAGGAACTAATGGCTTGAATTCAACGAAACTTTATGGGAAGCTTTATTACCAAGAGGAGATGCGCATATCGTCAGCATGACCCGATTCCTAAAGTTTTCAAGGAGTTATGGCCCCTTGACTTTTCAGCCTATAGTACATATTGCATGATTCTTGTCCGGGCTATTTCTCAGGAACTAATGGCTTGAATTAAACAAAACTTTATGGGAAGCTTTATCACCAAGAGTAGATACGCATATCATCGGCGTGACCTGATTCCTCAATTTTTCACAGAGTTATGGCCCCTTGACTTTTTGGCATATAGTTCATGTTGCATGATTCTTGTCCGGGCTATTTCTCAGGAACTAATGGCTTGAATTCAATGAAACTTTATGGGAAGCTTTATTACCAAGAGTAGATACGCATATCGTTGACGTGACCTGGTTCCTCAATTTTTAAGAGAGTTATGGCCCCTACTACCATGTTGTTGACTGATGTTCATGTCATTTGCCTTATTTAACAGGAGATATCATTTAAACAAAACCCCACAAAATTCAATATGCTAGTAATGTCAATCATAATCATGTCAGCTAATTGTTGTTTAGGCCATTAAACACTATTTCAAATATCCAGTCATATGTCAAGAGTGTTGGTTAACCTCTTTGATATGAGCACACATTGAAATGTATGACTTAATTTTCAGTAGTATAAAAACTTTAAAAAAATCAATGAAAGATCTGATGAGTAACACGTATTATCATATTAAATGGTAAACTGTTACTAAGTTTCCAAATTAGAGTTGGTAAAACATCTCATCTGATGAGGAGAATAGATATGATTTAGGAATGGGGATTTCAACAGCTTTGAGCTGAAAGGTCCTAAGTAAAATTTTGGGGGTGGGGCCTGACCCCTGTGTGATCTTGGGGGACACCAAAGTATTTACCATTTTATCTTCTGTCTCATCAAAAGGAACAAGAATATATAATATGGTTTACTGTTTAGAGAGTTAAGAGCTTTTTTTACCTTTTTTTATGCTCACTGAAGGTGACGCATATAGTCGCCGCTTTGTCCGTCCGTTCGTTCGTTCGTCCGTCCGTCACACTTTCCTTGTCCGGACTATTTCTCAGGAACTAACGGCTTGATTTCAACAAAACTTTTTATGTGAAGCTTTATTACCAAGAGGAGATGCGCATTACCTGGATTCTATACATGATAAGCATGTGCTGATGATCCCATTCTGGTCCTTAACATATCCTCCCACCCATTGACCAAGGCCTTATTTGTAACAATGACGTTCTTCGGGGAGCATCTGTCAGTTCTACTGACTTTCTTGTTCTTTTACAGTTACAAGCATCAACCATGCAACTGTTTATTGACCATGAAACAAACTAGGATAACGCTTTTCACAGCAAGATTTACTTGTTACATGTTATTAATTAGATGTTAAGCCAGAAATCACACTGCATATACCGAAGTGAGGCGTGAAATATATGCTTAGGTAATGTATATACTTGTATACACCCCACATTTGCAAAACGCAAGATTTGGCAGTTTTAGGATTAACTGAATATCACTATATGTGAAGTTAAATTAAACTTTAAAAACAATTCTGGTAAATTTTGTGTATATTTATTTTCTTCTATGAGTCTTAAATTTCAAAATTAAAATTGGATATGTGCATGATTTACTGGTAATCGTCTTGGATTCTAGGTAATAACCCTTACATATACAACTAAATAATTTTAGTATGAATGTTCACATTGTAAATGTATGATGTCATTAAAATGAAATACTAAAAAAAAAATAGATATAGTATATTAAGCAATTTTATTGGACATAATTAATTTCTAAACAGAATGCAGTCAGATACATTAATATCATTGTAAGAATATAATATCAATTGAAATACTAATATATACTAATGACAACCTTTTTATATGGAATATATATATATATATATATATATATATATATATATATATATATATATATATATTATATAGAGATCCTGCCCTATGTCTTTTCTGAGAATAGGTAATACGTAATTAGCGGCCCGGCGGCTAGCCTCGTCAACCCTCGTTCGAGTAAATTTCTAATCTTTCGTCAAACTGCTCAGCTCGCGAGTCCCTGTGAGGTTGTTTAAATCGTTTCTTCCATACATTTTGTCTTAAACACTCCTTTTCCTCATTATCTATCCAACGTTGTGTGATAGTCCTGAGTCTCCCTTCCTCCTCATCATCATAGATAGAAGAAATATGTGACGGAATGGGACTGTACAACGTGTGGTATGGACCACAATTAAAAGAAAAAACACTTCTTAAACAACAGCCCTTTTCAGAGCCAACCCTTATTTCTCGAAAGAGAATTAAATAATGTTCTATGATTGGTGTGCGTTAAGACTCGATAGTAAAAGTAGGTCAATCCGCCTCAAGGCTATAAAAGTGCACCGCATTAAGCATCCTGTCATATCCTCACTGCACAACCAAGGCGATGCTGAGACAACAGCAACAAGATGAGGAACATATGCTCATAGAACATCTGGAGTTGTGGAGACAAGATGAAAACGATGCCATCGAAATCAAGGACGATGAGAACAATGCCATCAATCATTTTTCTGAGTTCAACAAACCACGAAGAGAACGAAGTCACCGAAATCTAAAGAAAAAAACAAAACGGCCCTATTCGGGCCAACCCAAATCTCTCGAAATGACATACCTCTTATGATGATAAGGTACCATGCAATCTGGATGCCATAATATTTCGTTCCAGGTGCCGTCTAGGTGCCAAAATTGTTCGTTCGTGGCCACCCTTTTCGGCCAAGGTGTCATAAAATCTCTCCCCCCCCCCCCCCCCCAAAAAAAAAGAGGGGGTGCAATACAGCCTCCCTTCACTACTAACGGATATTGTCCTTTATTCTCATTTAACGCTAGTCTAAGACGGATTAAAAATAGAGAAAGACCGACTTAAAGCTACAAATAAAAGTTTGAGAGTTGCTCGTAAATGCGCTCTTTTAGCATTTCATTTAATCGATCTAAATGGTTGATTACGAATTTAATTCGTAATGTGGAAAAGATTCCATGAGATATCTTCAAATGCTGAAACTTTTTTTCCAGCATAAAGCATGGAAAAGGCTGGACTATTTTCCATTCTAGGCTGAAAAGCATGGAAACATAGGCTGGAAAGCATATGGAATGTTAGAACTTTGTCTTTTTCAGGGCATGGTGAGGCTGGAAAGTACTTATATATATTTCAAGAGCGCGGAAAGGATTTAGAAAATTTTCTGTCGAGGCAGATTTCTGACTTAGGTTTTCATCTAAAATGCTAAATACAAAATTGTGAACTCTAAAAAAAAAATCTAAATCTTAAATAATGATGACTCAATGTCGAACTTGTCCAAGATTATATGGAGACAATCATTCTGACCAAGTTTCATGAAGATTTGGCCAAAATGTGACCTTTAGAGTGTCAACAAGGTTTTTCAAAAATTTGACCTCGTGACCATCTTTTTCACCCCGCATGACCCAATACAAAAGTTCACCTTGAGCACGTTGTGCTCATGTGAGCTAATAAAAATACAAGTGTAAGTTGTTTTCAAATTAAACACAGATTTTATGCAATTTTATTCTTATGTACATATATATATATATATATATATATATATATATAATATATATATATTAGATTTAAACCATTTGCAAATCGCCAACTCCATTGCGGGGCATATAGATTTTCGGTCTGTACGTCTGTCACACCGTAGGGTTACCTTTGCGTTTAAGATTTTTTTTTCTAAGATGATGACTTCACATCTTTAATAAAAAAAATATGGGTCGGTAGGTTGGCTTTAAAAAAACACTTTGTTTTGAAATGTAACCTGATACTTGCCAAATTTAATGACAAAAAGTGTCCTTTGTAGTAATAATTTTTATTTATGATTTTCCATCATTGTGCTTGCATTTCTTTAAAAGTTTTGTCAGCTGCAGTGTAAGTGAAGCTGCAAGTGCGACTGCTATAGCCTTATCTGCATTGTTTTGTTTTGTTTTTTTCTTAAAAAAACTTTCTTAAACCAAGTTTAATTTATAGGGTAGGTTTGAAATATTTCAGCGGCACATATGTACCCAAAGGATAGTAAGAAAAGTATTTGTCTTGGAATGGTAGATGCATCCTGTTTCAGCCATTTTGTTACCCTTCTGAGACAATTATTGAGCTTGGTCTAGAGCTTTCATAGAGCCTTCTTCAGGACTAACTGATGTCACATGATCACAAAGACCATCTTAAAACCAACTTAAACCTCTTAACCCTTTCCCATTCGGACATTTTTAGGGGTAATTCAGTTTGAAAGGATTTCAAGATGAAGTATAAATTTTAAGAAGAAGAGAATATCATTTTATGATGGTATAGAACACATTGAGGAAAAGGAGAAAATGCTCCTTTTCCCACAATATTTTTAAATGTCGTCTACTATAGACTTGTAAAAATACGGGATTGCTGGGAAAGGGTTAAAAGTATTTTTATTGTTTGCTAATTGATTAAATATATTAAATAAATGACAAGTTATAACTGTTTACAAAGTTTGTGGTCTGTACTACATCACAGTGTGATGGAAGCGTGTATTGCCCCATAACTCACAAGTAAGGTCATGTCTGACACCATCTCCGAACTTTTTGGGTTGTGATGGGAGGGTGTATTACCCTGTACCTACGCTGGCTGGAAAGTTTGGGGGACTTATATCTCACATGTTAGGTACTGTCAAACTCTGCCTCGGAACGTTTAGGGGTGTGATGGGCGGGTGTATCGCTCTATATCTTGTCCGACACCATCTCAGAACGTTAAGGGGTGTGCTTGTCCGACACATCTCAGAAGTAAGGGGTGTGATGGGAGGGTGTACGCCCTGTATCACACACATACGGGGGGCCCCCCCCAACATTCTTGTCCGCCGGTCTGGGAATTGGGGCGTATTGGGGGGGGGGGGTTTATAAATTTTGACAAAACGGAATGGATTTTTTTTAGAAAATGATTCGCAGGCAGCACGCCTTGAAGAAAAAGTCGTCCTTCACCATTGAGGAGAGACAGAAGGTTAAACATGTTTTGACGGTAGACTTTATGTCATCGGAGGAGGAGGTAGTTTCAGACGAGGAGGAGTTCTTCGTTGTTAAGAGGCTGACCTGACGCTCACTAAACGCAGATACGTACATGAGGGAGCTGGACAGCAAAGCCTCCCAGCTAGAAAAAAAAAAAAAAAAAAAAAAAAGAGAGAGAAAGCAAAGAATAAGAAGGGTCAGGGGTGGGGATGACTCAGAAAGGCTCCCTCCTTCATCCATTGAAGAGTCCCAAAAGTGTTAACTCTTTATCCCACGGAAATATATAGAGTTTTCCATATTGAAAACATATGCAGACGACAAATAAAATAAAACTTGTTATCGAAAAGATTGAAAACATTGTGGGAAATGGAGAAGATGCTGTTTACCAGCATTTTATCCTATTCCAACAATGCTTTCTAAACAATGTAGTTAGTGATGATTTCGTTTCTATGGTGGCATAGAACTGCCATCACTTATCAGATAATTATGTGGAATATTTTCGCGAAATTTATGGCGGATTTCATTTTAATTTCATATTAACAATTATATAATTCTAAATTCATTGTGATACTAGATACAAAACTTAACATTCTTTTTTTCTTATTTGTTGTTGTTGTTGTATTGGGGTTTACCGTCGCTGCGATAGTATTTCAATCATATAGCGACGTCCAGCTAATTACAGGTGGAGGAAGACCCCGAGTACACAGAGGTACCCGGGTAGAACCACCGACCTACCGCAAGCCAGCTGGAAGGCTTCCTCACATTTTCCTTATTTGATTTTTTTGAAACTTGCACATAAAATTTGTTTTATCATAAGGATTAACCCTATTGAAATTAAAGAAAAGTGGTCAAATATAGTTGGAAAAGGAGCCATTTGAAATTTTCGTTAACATTTTCTCATTCACACAATAAAGCCCAAATTTTTCTTCCGATTCTTTTGAATCATGCACAGATCATTTGTATCATGTTAAGGGTTTACTCTACTTAAAATGAAAACAATTCACCAAAGATTGTTGGAAAAGGAGCCATTTGAAACTTTTGTAAACTTTTTCTCATTTACTTGATTTATTCCTCATTTTTCATCAGACTCTTTTGAAACTTGCGCAGATTGTTTGTATGATCTCAAAAATTACACCTATAGAAAATGAAGACAATTTGTTAAACATTATGAGAAAAGGAGCCATTTGAAATTGTCATTATGTTTTTCTCGTTTATATGATAAAGTCCAATTTTCAAATTATTTGAAACTTGCACTGATTGTTTGTATCATCATAGACGTTAACCCTATTTAAAATAAAGTCGTGCTTCGTTTAGATCTATCTTCAGAAGATGTGATTCCTTTCATAATGGGATAACCAGCCATTTGAAGCTGCATGTACTGAAGTGTACAGTTGTGAAATCATTAAGTTGACTTTTTTTCTGTTTTCTTTCCATTCCACTATATACAGTAGTTCTGCTTTTAGAAGAAGTTAATGAAATGGCAGACAGTAGAGCAACTCGGGCCCTAATGGGCCTCTTATTTCTAAGAAAGAGAATGTTTCACACTGAAATGTCAGTAACGAATAAGATGTTGCTGACAAAGGACTATGTTCACTAAGTGGTAAAAATGGCCTACGCTCAGAACTAAATGATTTTTGGACAAATAAGAAACAACACTTGACTGATATTAAAAATGATGATTTCATTCACATAAAACATTCTTCTGTCACCATGGCAACAAAGGTTGTAGTAATGTTTTGGTTACGTTTGCCGAAGTTTTCCGAGTTGTAATTTTGTTTTGGGTGGTCAGATTTTAACATAAATTTGTAAAAATGTTCACTATGGTTTGAAAGTGTGTCACATAAATAAACTGATAGGTTATTCAAGGTCAAGGACACCAATGAAGGTCATGATTGTCAAAAATATGCAATGAGATCTCCTTTTTCAAAATGTTTACAAAAACTTTGAATTAAATGTAATCTCTTTAGCTGATTTTTAAATTACCTGTACGAATGAATACATATAGACCAAATTTTTTTAACGTTCTAACAAACTCCTAAAAAAGACCATGAGTATAATAAAGTGATTTGAAACTCTCAGCCCCCCCCCCCCCCCCCACCAAAAAAAGAAGAATAGTTCCAGAAAAAAAAAGAGCGTCGGTAGGTAGGGATATAATGAAAGTGATTTGTCTATGAAGTCTCATCATATTAGAAAAATATCTGAGTGCCACAAACTGCTATTCAGACCCAATGATTTTCGAACCATTACTCTTACTCAAAGAGTTTTGTCGATATGCGCTTACACATGTCTTTTTGATAAACAGAAGGTTTTAAAGACTCACTTAGTAATAGTTATTATAAACCCCCTATGAAATGACAACTTACTTGTCATATTCGGTATTTTTACAATTTCATATGCATATACTATAAATAGGGGGCGGCATAAATATTCACTCAAATCTGTTGATATGAATATTTGAAAAATATAATATACTAGTATGCAGGAGAACATCAACCATGCCCATAGCTGTATGAAAAAATAATGAGACTGTTAAGTCCCTGCCCATAATCCGATGCTAAGAAAACAGGTGCACACTTCAGTTATATTTAGAGTATGCTGCCTTTTATAGTGTTATGTGTGGACAGACAAATTCAAATATTTAGTCTTCAACTGTATCGGATTTTTTCTTATCATAATCATAAATATCAATCAATTAAGCAGCATTATTAAATATTTCCCTACCCTTTTTTATTTGTGTTGTTTTGGAATTTACCTCGCTGCAACCGTATTTCAATCATATAGCGACATCTAGCTCATACATGTTCAGGAAGATCTCAATCACACAACAGCACCGGAATAAAACCACAGACCAACCATAAATCAGCTGGAAGGTTTCCTCGCATGTAATATCCACTTGACTCTGACTGGATTCGAACCAGCGGCCTTTAAAGCCTGAGTGGTATTAAGTCACCAACTTCACCTGCTAGGCCACATGGACCCCTGATACTGGTGTATCGCATTTGTCAGATGTTCAGCATGTTGCTCATCATTTAAGTGTAGTTCAATGGTTGGCACATCGTCGGATACTCACGGCTGCCTATTTAATTTTACTTCATGTCAGCTATGTATGGAGGGCAACGGATAAATCCCTCTTGGGTTTTCGATGCTTGGTGTAGTGTCGATCATGGTACATGTTTGTGGCATGATATCACCATAAGACATCAAGTTTCATCTGTCTCATCACGGGACCCTGATATTCATTAAAAAAAGAAAGAAAGAAAGAAAAAAAACTTTAAAAAATTCTATATAGAGAGTTCGATTTTCTCATAGGACACTTTTTGGTGTGAATATCAGGGTCCTGTGGTCTCACGTAGACATTATGACTGAAATACTGTTGGTTGAGCAGTAACCCACACAAAAAAAAACCATTTACAACATGTTTTGCGTACATCTTGTGTTCTAGTTATACTTGTTTATTTTAGCTATTGATAAAGTTTTTAATGTCTTTAAAAAAAGAATCAAATGAGTTTTGCACTTAATATACCACCAGAGTGATAGACCCAACTACTCAATCTAAAACAAAATACCACTGCACAACAGGTTCCTTCAGAATGTTACAGACTTTACACAAAAGGGTTAACATGGATCTACACTAATTATTCAGAAGAGAACAGTGTATAATATTCAGAGTGCACATGCACATTTCAACCTTCAAAAGGTATTTAAAGGGATCTTTTCTACTAATGTCATACTATCAATGAAGTAAAAAGAGTAAATCTACCGGAGTATACAACATTTTTCTTTTGTTAACCCTTTCCCTCATAGACTCATTTTGACGCACTCGGTAGGTACCACATAAAACCTGATCTGCAGAAAACCACAGTTAAACCTTACCAAATTCAATTGTAAAATCCTCATAACCTGACCACTGAGGAGCAGCGAACAGCATAAAACCTGATCTGGTTTTATGCTGTTCGCATAGGTCTTTTCATGGTTTCCTCTATGAGGGAAAGGGTTAATTTCACTTTTTTGGTCAGGTAAAGATATTGTCACTGTCTTTTGTCATTCCAGGCGCGAAGTAGAAGTTTAGTGTTTATTTTCACATTGTTCTTAGAGTTTCAAATTATTTTCTTTTGGAAATAAGCAGATGAGTGAGAGATGAGTTTGTTTCGGGTGTTTCTATTTCTATGAATTAATGATACCTTTAAGTTTAAGACATGGTGTAATGTCAATATCAACGACTCAAATAAACCGCCGTGTAAACTATAAAAATCAACGCTATCTACCCAACTTTTGTAAATACATGTACACATCTTAAAATAGATTCGAGTACACAATGAACATGCCTTTATGTGTTGATGTATACAATGAGTTAATACAGACATAATGTTTGAAAAATGTGCGATGATTTCGTGAAGCTATTAAAATAAATATCTTGAATTATTTATCCACGGTGCGTAACGCTTCTTTTCAGTATTTAAATATAAAAAAAGAATTAAACTATGAGAATCATACTTACGTGAATATTTATAAGAAAGCATGTAAGTCATGGAAAATAATTTGGTTAAATATCAACAGCGCAATCGGCAAAATACTTTAGTATCCGTGTACTTTGATCATTTGATGAAACGGTGTATAGTCAAAAATATCCTCTGCTGTTTCGACCGTTTTGTCATCGATTACCATGTTTCTATGATCTTACATAAGTTAAATATGTCGAAATATTCAGAGAAACATTTAAAATACAATGATAATGTTTACATAATAAAAGATGAGCGAAAATAAAATCGTTAAATACATCTATATCATCTTCTTTATAAACCGGTGAAGATAAAAGGCATAAAGCCGTTACGCGTCTCTGATCGTATTTTGTTGAAATTCATATTGGCCGCATGCTAAATATATACAGAATAAAGATTTATCATTTAGGTATACCTATTGAAAGTGTCTTGTTTGTCGAAGCATGCGGCCACATTGAATTTATTGTATCAAAAGATGACAACAGCTAATATTTCGTATAAAACGCGTGTAAATTACGGTTCAATGGATTTCAACAGGTATTTTCAAGCAAATATTTTGTTCATCCTGACAAATGATAAATACTGATTATATCCGTTTTCGGTGATTTAAGGTTTGTTGAGTATGTTAAAAATTGAATAAGTCTTCTGAAATGCATTTTAATTTTTCCGAAAAGTTTAGGCCATATTTACCACTTAGTGAACATAGTCCTTTGTGTACATGGAACATTGAAAATCACCAGAATTCAGAGGCTTCATGTATTTGAGTGTACAATGCTCCCACAACTAAGCTTATTTGTGCTAGCACCATTGTATTCTTTTAAATCTGCCACATGACTTATTGGAATATAACGTCAGTTACAAATACGATATTGAAGACATTTTTTTTTGTGTACAAGGAACATTGAAAATCACATGAATTCAAATGCTACATGTTTTGGAGTCCAATATGCCCCCACAAATAAGATTACTTGTACTAGCACCATTGTATTCTGTTAAATCGGTCACATGACTTATTGGAATATAACCCCCCCCCCCCCGCCCCCACAGGTAAACAGAAACACCTTTTATTTCAAATGCTGTGATGTTGAGATTGTAACATTTTGTGAAAAATAAGCAAGTTGGATATTCAGTGGGTTTGCCATCGAGT
Organism: Solen grandis; assembly: GCA_021229015.1. Classification (NCBI taxonomy): domain Eukaryota; kingdom Metazoa; phylum Mollusca; class Bivalvia; order Adapedonta; family Solenidae; genus Solen; species Solen grandis. The sequence goes on along the minus strand of CM037780.1, from coordinate 71,159,920 downwards.
CATCAACAGGATACTTATTATTCGTTAACAAACTTTGAACTTTTCATTTTTACAAACATATTAACTTTGCAACTTGCTTGTTAGTTGCACTGAATATTGCTGTTTTGACACTATTCTGTAACAATCGGCATTTGACAGCTCTTGTGTTAGTCACTGTTGGTTGCATTGTTGTATACGTGTATTAGTTTAAATAAAAATCAAATAAAAACTTTATCATACATTATTCTTTTATATCTTTGTCACAAAAAAAACACAAAAAACAAACAAAAAACCAACAACAACAGGAATGCATTTGCTCGCAACCTGCAGGACACCAAGAAGGCATTTCATAATTTATTCACTGCCGACTGGACAGTGTATCAGACTGTGCCATTAAAGGGTCCATTATTAATCTCTTACCCGGTGTTCACACCGGTGGGGAATATAGATTTGCCCTCGCTCTGTCCGCTCTATAATTTCTTCAGCGATAACTTAAAAATTATTAAATCAAGGTTAATGAAACTTGGTATGTAAATTAGTGACAACGTGGAGAACATTTACATCATTTTGTATATTCCCTTGGGTCAAAATTGTGGTTGCTATGGTTACTGAAATAGTAGGGGGTAGGGACTTTTGTGACTCGTCACCCTTGTATTCCATATATAATGCACTTTGGTTTTTGTTGATTTTTGGTTAATTTTGTTCCCAAATGAGAACAAGTAAATGCCACTACAAGCCTTGTTTTGTGACATTTTGTGAAAAGTTAACTACAAAATGTTGATATATTTAAGTTCTTTTCTGGACTGTGTTGGTAGTCAATAAGTGACATTTTGTGAACATTTTAGTTCAAATTTACTTAAATGTTGGTAAATTTAAGTTCTACATTTGACTGTGTTGGTAGTGTATGACATTTAGTGAAATGTTGTATTGGAAGTAAATGTACAGTAAATTTGATAAAAAAATTAAATGCTTACTAAAGTCCAAGTAAATCTGCTGATGTAAGTACAATTAAATTCACTTTCATGTGCTTGCATTCCAAATGCAGGTGTAGTTTACTTGGCATTTAATTTCCAAGTAAATCCCAAATTTCGTGCAGTGTACAGCATAAATACAAAAACAAGACTATGTAATTAAGTATTAACTCGCCGCGGATCTATACCGCTACGGTTGTGTCTGATGAACGTTAAGCGGCTGTGAATAAGACGCATTATAAAGGGTGAGAATCTTCACCAGCATTAATTACCAATAACTGGGAACACGAGGGAAAGCGTGGAAATCACGCTACTACAGGGGATACACGTGTTCCAGAGTTCACTTTTTTTTTTTTTAGTATTTGTAATTCGATACTTATTTTAACTCGGATTATTTCATTTTGTGTTAATACACGATTTGGTCTTCAACGTTAGTTTTCTATGCGTTTCGTATAACGCCATTCTTATAACCGAGCATATGTTGCAAAGTGTTTTTCCACTAGGAAACGGTATATATCGTTTCACACGTGAACAAGTAAAACGTCCATGTTTTCAAATTAAAAAGAAAGAAAGAGAGACGTATGTTATGTTATAAGGTTACACCAACATATATCGACGCCGAAACAAACAACAAAATATGCGCGCGGACAATACGCGTGACCTCCTTCAAAAGGGTGGATACGGAGATTAAGTTTATGATTGATGACGTCATAGCCGTGCTTTCTTATTTTTCTCATGATCGCGTCGCTGCAGGCACTGCAGGTGGGTCGGATATTATATCATTAATTGATGACGTCATTGCGTGATTTTAGCACCTCAATAGGCACCATAGGTGGGTCGGATATTATGTCATTGATTGATGACGTCATAGCATGCTTTCAGTTATCCAAATTTATCCCGCTCAAAGCTCAAAAGCAGCCCAACACCATTTAATATACTACTGATAATTAAGCCCAAATTTATTTTAGGATTACTTGCTCTTTTGATATGGGTTCCTTTTTAAAGTAGGCAAGAATTCTACGTTTCAAGAGAATATGTTTGACTGTTTTAGAAAAATGGGCATGAATGCAAACCTTATCTAACACCGACGCCGACAGGAGATTTGCCTTAGCTTCACTTTTTTTCTTCGAAAAGTGGAGCTAATAACACATTAAGTAATGTAATTCTAAGCGATTATGATTTTGATCATTGTTAAAAATCAGTAATGATATGTAATACTAATATATTATCATGAAATATTAGTGTCTCAGGCAACAAAAAGGACATTTTCTTTCAAATTCCTCTGATACTTTCTAATAATAAACTTTAAACAAAACATTTGTACAGATTTCTTAGTACCTAACAAATTGAATATTTGAACGATCGGATTTACTCTTGTTTTGACATGTGCCAATGATTATACGTGTGAAAATAATGATCAATTTGACTGTTTAAAGGGATTCTTTAAGGCAGCACCTGTACGAAATTGTACACAACAACATTAATCTTCTAGAGGGTAGCATATATGAAGTATGCTATTCAGCAAGATTATTACCTAAATATTACACTTTTGTTTTGATGATGTACTTTGTACAAATCTAAATAAAATTTTCTGTCTGTCTGTCTGTTTAAATTATATGTGGT
>CM037780.1:71130480-71157247 GCA_021229015.1 Solen grandis | reverse complement strand
CTGCCCCGGGTTTTTAGATATAACCCCCGCCCCGTGGCCGATGGTTGAGCGTCCGCCTGGGGAGCGGGGGGCGTGGTTGATCCATACCAAAGTCGTAAAAAGGTACTTTTTAGTCCCTTGCTGGCGCGCGCATATTAGGGTATTTCCAGGATTGGTTTGGGCCCCGGGTGTCAGGATAATGTGACTTGGTTTTGGTATCATGCCACATGTCTACACGTGATACTGCAGTGTGATAGCACTATACCTGTCTCAAGTAGACAACGTCTCCAAATTTACTGAAATACTGCCCGGTGGAACGTTAATCCCAGCAAACAAACAAACGGGAAATAATATTGGGTTAGTTGGTTTCACACATTGACACTGCAGTCTGTTGCCACTGTACACATAACTTCTAATATGTTTGGGAATAACGATGTAATGTAAAACACAACAACACAAATAGCAATGATCAAATATAACATTACATATATTAATATGAACGACCCTATTGCCAGCTTTGTTTGTTCAAGGAAAAAATGATTCAAAGGACGATGCAATAGTTTATCGTTTTCATAAGATAACATGTATTGATTTCACTGAAATAGCTTGACAATACATCATGTTTGTGTTTTAAAATGTTTCATTTGATTCATTTATCATATCCGATGTTATTAACATCAACCCCCCTCTCCCAGTCTGGCGTACAGAACAATAAAGTCACGTTTTCAAAGTACTTTGGTCAATAATATTAGCTTTAATAATAAGATCAAACGATTAAGGATCCATAATATTAACATAATAAGTTTAATTGATATATTTTTCTTATTTTGAAGATATATTACAGGCACGAAAATTAAATTAAATGCTAAATATAAACAAATCATTTTGTAAACGCCGCTAAGCAGGAACCAGTCTACTTAGACGTAATTATAAGAACTATTACTTCAAAGGGGGAAACCCGGGTCTACTAAAATGTAATTATAAGATGGAATCCGTCTACTTACTGATTTATAAGAACTATTAGTGCGAAGAGAACCCAGCCCTTCTTAAATGAAATTTTAAATAAGACGCGAGTCAAAAGAACAAAATCTTTTTTAACGTGAAACTACTTGTACATCGTTAATCATATACACATAAAAATAAATAAATACACACTCAAAGTCACGTTCTAAACTATATCAATAATGATAAAACAAACTGAACAACGCTGCTATTGAGAGGACGAGCTGGTTAAATAAATATAATATCTATCTATCAAATCATTTTCTACGATTAAAGGCTAATTTAATAAATTTGCACAGTTTTTAATTAATGTATTTTCACCAAACCTTAACTATTCCAAACGTTTGTACATGTTAGGTATAATATAAAAATGTTTCTAACATAAATACGCCTTATATCATCAAAGGCTTGTCATTTACAAATGAACTGTAGATCATCCCTATATCATTTTACATTACCTTGTACAAAAGATGTTCATATCTAGAAATCATATTCGAACCATATCTACCCCTGTCTGTAGCCTAGAGAATGTGAATAAACTCTCATTCTTACTAAATAATTTTTTTAAATCAAACTTTTAAAATCACTAATGTTTATATTTAAATGTGTTTTAATTCAGTTGTATATTAAACATTTAATTAGATGCTATCTTATTATACCATTCTGATATATATGCGTTGTTTAAAAATGTTTGATAAAAGAGAACTTCATTTACGGGGTAATTTTTTTTTAAAACTATGATTTAAACCATAATCACATAACAACTTTTTTTAAACATTTTCTTATCATGTCGGTAGTCAACATAAGACAAATTAAACATTCTCCGATTTTTTGCTTTGAACAAATACGTACAGCAGCATTAGATGTATGCAATCTTACATTAAGTATTTTCTTGCAAAACTAAAAATGAAACCTTTCTATTTCTTTTGATTTCGTTAACCCTCACACAGGCTCACTCGACTAATCTGTATTGAACCATCGAACGAATCAAATATTGATCTAAATTTTAATCTTTCTGCTCTTCATTATACAACAGAAAATCTTTAACTCTGCCAATTACTAATAAATTAAAGAACTTCCAGTGTAATTGAATACAGATAAAATAATAATAATAATGATGATGATAAATGATCCAGTACGGCGGGAACCAGGCCACCATAGTGTGATTATAAGGTCGACTTTAATAAAAAACAAACAAAAAACAACAAAAAAAACTGCAATTATGAGTACGACGGGACCAAGCGACTTTTGTCTATTTATACGTATTACCACACAAGACAACAAACTTGCAGTTATCATACGACGGAGCAGCTACTATAGTATAATTATAAGTAATACAGGAACCAAACAACATACTGTTATATCAATACGACGGAGCCAGCTACTATAGTATAATTATAAGTATTACGAACCAAACAACAATACTGTTATATCATACGACGGGAGCCAGGCTACTATAGTAATATTATAAGTATTACAGGAACCAAACAACAATACTGTTATTATCAGTACAACGGGAGTCAGGCTACTATAGTAATATTATAAGTATTACAGGAACCAGACAACAAAACTACAATTATAAGTACAGGAACCAATTCAATTCAATTCAATTCAATTTCAATTAAAAAAACAAAACTACAATTATAAGTACGACGGGAGTCAGGCTGCTATAGTATTATTATAAGTATTACAGGAACCAGACAACAAAACTGTAATTTATATTACGACGGGGGCCAGGCTACTATAGTATTATTATAAGTATTACAGGAACCAAACAACATAACTACAATTATCAGTGCGACGGGAGCCAGGCTACTACAGTAATATTATAAGTATTACAGGAACCAAACAACAATACTGCAGTTTATATTACGACGGGAGTCAGGCTACTATAGTATTATTAAAGTATTACAGGAACCAGACAACAAAACGTAATTTTATATTACGACGGGGCCAGGCTACTATAGTATTATTATAAGTATTACAGAACCAAACAACATAACACAATTATCATGCGACGGAGCCAGGCTACTACAGTAATATTATAAGTATTACAGGAACCAAACAACAATACTGCAGTTTATATTACGACGGGAGCCAGGCTACTATAGTATTATTATAAGTATTACAGGAACCAAACAACAATACTGCAGTTTATATTACGACGGGAGCCAGGCTACTATAGTATTATTATAAGTATTACAGGAACCAGACAACAAAACTACAATTATAAGTACGACGGGAGCCAGGCTACTATAGTATTATTATAAGTATTAAAGGAACCAAACAACAATACTGTAGTTATCAGTACGACGGGAGCCAGGCTACTTTAGTATTATTATAAGTATTACAGGAGCCAAACAACAATACTGCAATTTTAAACGACCAAAGAACGCCCATGAAATTAAAATACTAAATAAAGGAAGTTTTAATTTTCGTTTTCTGTTTTTGCCCTTAAAAAAGATGTTTAATCAACACATCAATGGATGTGGGCCCAGTCTACATAGTCAGGGTGCCCTGACATTTCCGGGACCGTAGCATGCTGAACTATTTACACAAAAACCTTTAAATTTTGATCATGGTGGTTTTTTTTTGTCCCCTAAAAAACTCTATTTTTCACATTTTTTACAGTTTGATGGCGTACTAGGTTCCCCAAAATATTCTTCGTGTTTTCCCCGTTTATGGTCTACTGATCAATTACACGGGGACATAAAATTTGAAAACCATCTCCCGAACGTCGTTTTATTTTGTTGATTGTTTGTATCCAATAACTATATCCCTTGCTTCTGCATTTCGTAAAAAACTGTAATCAATACGCTATTTGCCATTAAAACATTTAAAAAATATAAACTGATTCTTTTTTTATTTCATGTTAATGGTGATTATAAGAATGGGTAAAATTTAATTTCAATGTTATGTTATTGAAACATACTTTCGTAAAGTCATGTAATAAAAAATTTTTTTGCTATTTCTTTCATTTTGATAAAAAACGTGAATAGATTCATCCAAAAAATTTTTTCACCCCCGGTTTTTAAAACAACACACACACACACACACACACACCAAAGGGGCATTGATTCAGAGACGTTTTGAGGACCTTATCTAAAAGTGCTCTGAGATATAAAACGAAATTGATTGTTTTTTTTTTCCCAAGGGTTTAAAAACACACCACACACACACACACACACACAACACACACAACAGATTCAGGGCGTTCCCGGGGCCCGTCTAAACGTGCTTGAAAAATAAACGAAATTGAGTTGTTTTTATTTCCGATGGTAAATTTCCACGATATTCATTTTTCTTGCACTTGAATTTTTCACGAAAACCCAACGGGACATGTTACTATTAAATACTTTGTAAACCGCAAACCCAGGATTTCCATTTCCGTATTTTACACGATTTTTCACAATACTTCGTCAAGAAAAATCATCGAGTTGTTATTTAGAGGACTAATTATTTATTTTACAACAAACATTATCACACTATCGCACGAGGATAAATGGAAACTTACACACCCATTGTCAAAATTTAACATTAAAAACTTTCGTCAAAAAACCCGGTAAAACAGGGCTTACAAACTCATGTACACAATGTCACTTTAAACTATCGTCACGAGGATACACATTTTCACATCAAACTATCGTCACGAGAAAACACATTTTCACATCAAACTATCGTCGCGAAGATACACATTTTCACATTAAACTATCGTCACGAGAATACACATTTTCACATCAAACTGTCGTCCCGAGGATACACATTTTCACATTAAACTATCGTCACGAGGGTACACATTTTCATATCAAACTTTCCCCCTTAGGATACACATTTTCACATTAAACTATCGTCACGAGGATACACATTTTCACATTAAACTTTCGTCCCGAGGATATACATTTTCATATCAAACTTTCCTCCCGAGGATACAATTTTCACATTAAACTATCGTCACGAGGAACACATTTTCACATTAAACTTTCGTCCCGAGATACACATTTTCACATTAAAACTTTCGTCCGAGGATACACATTTTCACATTAAACTTTCGCCCCGGGAGGAAAACACATTTTCACTTTAAAACTTTCGCCCCGAGGTTTACACATTTTCACATTAAACTATCGTCCGGGGGATACACATTTTACATTAAAATTTCGCCCCGAGGATACACTTTTTCATATCAAAACTTTCCTCCCGAGGATGCACATTTTCACATTAAACTTTCGTCCTGAGGATTCACATTTTCGCATCAAACCTTTCGTCACGAGGTCTGCATGAATTTATTTTCCAATTAGAGGACTACATACAGTGTTTAAACGGAAAATTTGTGTCTTAGACATAGGCTTCGCTTATTTTGTGTCAAAAAACAACAACATAATCTTTTTTTACAGGCCATATAATTAGTTTAAATGTAAATCTCTTGTCTCAGGATCTACATTTATATATTTGTGTAGTATACTTTTTTGCAGTTTAAACAATTGTGACTACCGCCGACATACAGCTGCCATTACACAACCAGCTACCTACAAAGTATATCACTGATAAGAAATCCTCTCCCTGAATTTCCTCTACATCCACGATCACATCTACTATGAACGCATGATGTAAACTGGACCTGAAATTGAGATCATGATGATGTAACTTTTGTCATCAGAAGTATAATTTTAAGACATTTTCTTTATTCATGATCAACACTGAACGATTATTTTGAGTTTTAAACTGTTAGCACACCTAAAGTTACACCTTGAAATAGAAATTTACTAAATGGAAAATGTTAATCACTAAATTTTGCAAAATGTTACACAATGGACGATATATCACACTATTAACAACATTACAATATCAATAAAACTATATCACAAACAGGGCTACATGTACCGAAATGATGAATGGTGAGTAATCTCACGCAGAACGAAGAATGCTCTATGCGTTAGTATGAAAAACATAACCAGAGTAACAAAATAGAAAAAAATGTAAGCACGTCATCTTTTTAGCTCACCTGAGCACAACGTGCTCAAGGTGAGCTTTTCTGATCGCCTTTTGTCCGGGTCGGGTCCGTGCGCCCGTGCGTGCGTCCGGCGTCAACAATTGCTTCAAACAACATCTCCTCCTAAACGGCTTGGCCAATTTGAAAAATATTTTGCAGGAATGTTCCTTGGATGAAGCTCTACTAAAGTTGTATAAATGGTTCTGGTCCATTGCATAATTAGGTCACAGGAGCTAAAAATAGATTTTAAAAAATGAAAATTTAAAAAATCTTCTCTGAAACCACAAGGGCTAGCCTTTTGATTTTTGGTATTTTAGCATGATCTTATGACTCTTACCAAGATTGTTCAAATTATGACCCTGGGGTCAAAATTGGCCCCGCCCAGGGGTCACTTGATTTCACATAGGCAAATTAGGAAAACTTGAAAAAAAATTTTTTCTCCGAAACCGCAAGGCCAGCCTTTTGATTTTTGGTATGTAGCATGATCTTATGACTCTCTACCAAGATTGTTCAAATTATGACCCTGGCGTCAAAATTGGCCTGCCCCGGGGTCACTTGATTTAACATAGGCTAATATAGAAAAAACTTGAAAAATCTTCTTCTCAGAACCACAAGGCATAGAGTTAAGATATTTGGTGTGTGCATTGTCTAGTTGATCTCTACCAAGATTGTACAAATTATGACCCTGGGGTCAAAATTGGCCCCGCCCCAGGGTCACTTGATTTCACATTGCTAATATAGGAAAAACTTAAAAAAAATTCTTCTCCGAAACCGCAAGGCCTAGCCTTTTGATTTTTGGTATGTAGCATGATTTATGACTCTCTACCCAAGATTGTTCAAATCATGACCCCGGGGTCAAAATTGGCCCCGCCCCAGGGTCACTTGATTTAACATAGGCTAATATAGGAAAAACTTGAAAAAAATTTTTTCTCAGAAACCACAAGGCCCGGGGTTTAGTATTTGGTGTGCACCCTTGTCTAGTAGATCACAACCAAGTTTGTTCAAATCATGGCCCTGGGATCAAATTTGGCCCCCAAGGGGTCACCTGATTTACATAGGGTAATATAGAAAAACTTGAAAAATTTCTTCTCTGAAACCACAAGGCCTAGCCTTTTGATTTTTGGTATGTAGCATGATCTTATGACTCTCTACCAAGATTGTTCAAATTATGACCCTGGGTCAAAATTGGCCCCGCCCAGGGGTCACTTGAGTTAACATAGGCTAATATAGAAAAAAAAATCTTCTTTCTCAGACACCACAAAGCATAGAGTTAAGATATTTGGTGTGTAGCATTTCTAGTCGCTTCTTACCAAGTTTGTTCAAATCATGACGCTGGGGTCAAATTGGCTCCGCTCCAGGGTCACTTGATTTTTCATAGAATTATATTGGAAAAAAAACTAGAAAATCTTCAAGGTCGGAGTTTAATTATTTGGTATGTAACATGGGCTAATAGACCTCTACCAAGTAGAGAGTGGTAGTGTGTAGCATTGTCTAGTCGATTCTTCCAACTTTGTTCAAATCTGACCCTGGGGTCAAAATTTGGGTCTGCCCCCGGGTCACTTGATTTTACATAGCCTAATGATACCAGGTGAGCGATCCAGGGCCATCATGGCCCTCTTGTTATATTGTCTTTCTGTCTAAGAAAATCGATAGACTGAAAAAGTCTAGAAAAAATTTTTTTTTTCTTTAACGCAAATCCTCAATGACGACTTTTTACATGTGAGCTGGAGCTAAAATACGTATAACCAGGAAATGGAAGTGACCTTTATTGTTTGATCAAGTTTGAGTCCCTTTAACACGCACGTGTAAAAGGCCTCCTTTTGTTACAAGGGAAATCATTGAAAAGAATCAATACATTATTTTTTTTATTTCTTTTTAAATATATATATATATATATATATTATATATATAAGTAAAATTATGTAATATCAGTTTACATTAAATAATTGTTTAACATATAATTCTTCTTCTTCTTTTACTAAATGAGTTGAACAGTACTCATTCAAATAGATGAACATAACGGACTTATTTCACTAATTTGAGCAAGTACTCCTTAAGTTATAAGAAGAGCATTTCTTAACGAATCAGGAGAGTAAAGCTTACCTATTTGAGTGAATAATGTTACCTGATTAACCCTTTCCCTCATAGAGGACACCATGAAAAGACCTATGTGAAAGCATAAAACCAGATCAGCCTGCGAGTAACTCGCAGGCTGATCAGGTTTTATGCTGTTCGCTGCTCCTCAGTGGTCTGGAAATGAGGACTTTATAATTAAATTTGGTAAGGTTTAACTGTGGTTTTCTGCAGATCAGGCTTTATGTGGTACCTATTGAGTGCGTCAAAATGAGTCTTTAAGAGGGAAAGGGTTAAATAAGCATTTTCACCGAAGAAGGTGAGCAATACCAAATTCAGTTGGTTATGGTCACGTGATTTAGTGACACATTTATATCAATGGCAATGATAACCTGAAAGATTTTCAAGGTGTGAATTGAAGAGGGAAGACATTGCACAATGCGGACTACGCATATCTCTTATTTGGCCGAGAGGGTAAAGTCGCTGGCTTTAACACTCACTCAGCTCCTCACCGCGTGGGTTCGAATCCCGGCAGGGTCATTCAAAGTTTCATGTGAGGAAGCCTTCCAGCTGGCTAACGGTAGGTCGGTGGTTCTACCCGGATGTCTCCGTGCATTCGGTGTCTTCCTCCACCTGTAATTAGCTGGGCGTCGCTATATGACTGAAATACTGTCGAAGCGACGGTAAACTCAAGTAGTCAAGTCAAGTCAAATATGGTGAGCACTATTTACACGTAGGCCCTAATAATTCTTTTTGCAGATATACACTAATTTCTTACATTCGGGAAAACTTTATGAGTAATGTGCTTCTTGTAAAAACAAACAATTGCTCATGAAGTCTGAAGGTTTTCCCGAATGTTTGAAAATCATTTTCATCCAACAAAATAATCACTGGGGCATATACTAGGACACATTTTCTGTTTCGCATGCGCTATATCTTATTTAAATTGATTTCCTTTTCCAAATCGTGGCAAAAAATGCTGTTTTTAATGCTTGTTGGCGCATATTCTGTTTTCCTAAATGCATATAAAAGATAGAATGTGTTATACAGAAGTTAGATCTGTAACCAACACATTCTTATAGATGTCGAAATGTCGAACAACTTTTCCCACTGTTTAATAGTGCAAATATGCAAGTTTGATTTACGAAGGTAAAAGGTTAACTCTAGATATATTATAAAAAAGATATTTATTTGCTGCACGGGATAAATAAATGTATTGCTCAATAAATAATTGCAGCACGGAATTTACGACACATATCCCAGGCAAGTCATTTAATGTTTGGTATGTAACCAATGATTAATATTTTTGAATTTCAGTTTTTGTATAGATCATAAACAAGATTTAACCGCAAATAAATATTAAAAAAGATAATATCTGCTAATGATTATTTTCTTTTCATACTCACTTCAAAGGATATCCTTAGTATTTTGCTTTGAAGTTTAGTTTAAACTTTATATATTTTACATCGATTATGAAACAAGTTCTCACAACTTATATCTTTCAATTTCGATGGCTCTAGTAGCGGCAATAATGACCATGCACCACATCTACACCGCCACCAGACCAGCAATAGCGATTAATATAAGTTGTGGGGACTTGTTTCGTAATCGATGTAAAATAAATAGTATAAACTTCAAAGCAAAATACCAATCATGTCCTTTTATGGTATTCTGTGACAATTTATTCGTTGTCTTGTTATGCATGTTTTTAACTCTCTAGCACTCACATTTGTTGAACACATTTTATTAGCCTTTGGAGCAATACTGTAGTATTTTTACTATCCAAGTCCAATTATATATTGTGCCTTTTGAATTATTATAGTTTGAAAATATAAACATCAATATTTTGTCTAAAGCAATATTCAGTGTTGTACGTGACCAGTCTGTGCTTATTGCTGATTTTCAACGACAGGAACTTTTACATTTGATTCTACCATTATGTAATGAGACCCTCTTCAGTAATGCCCTTATTTATATAAACACATTTTTATCATAAAAACTCATTAATGTTGTGACAGACGTAAACTATCAAATTATTGTCAAGAAATGTCTCTTTGTTGCTCAGGTTTTATCATTTCAGCTCCGAGGAAGCCTGTATGGAAGTTATTAAGGTTACATGTACATCATTCAGACAACGCGTGTGTTTAACGACAGACAGACGTTTATTCAGATTTGTACAATAGAGTACATCATCATATACAGAATTTCGAAGAAATAAATTATAATGTCACAATTATCTAAAAATAAAATAGATAAGATTTAGTTAATTAAGGCTGGAAATAGAGATAACTCTATGCATTATATTAACAAAAGTATCATATATTTATATATATACTTTCTACGTAAGTCTAAAAAACGGCTGCACAAATTGGAATTCATCTTCTATGTCAATATGAGTTTCCTGCAAACAAAACTGGCAATATCTTTGTTCTCTCGGTATCTTTTCTCTAAATCTTGCTGAATTAATTCTTAACAAATTCGAAGAAATGCGTAATTTAGTTAGTTCTTTGCGTAAACGCTTAGATACAATTATTGACAAGCATTCTTCAGGATTAAATGTACACTTAAGGTGACTATAAAAATAACAAAGTATCCTATTGTTATTAATATCAGTAAACCTCTGTTGTTGAAAAACGTCAGTTACACGCTGTTTAAATACTTTTACAAAGGTAGTACATGTACACTTTCAGGATATATCTATTCATCTGAAAAACCATATTCATCTAAAAGACCTTTAACTTTCTGGGGCCAACTGTCTCTTCTATTGATATAATAAAGACTTTTATAACATAGTGTTTTTAGTAAAATATTATCTGTGTGTATCAATTTAACCCAACAATTAATGATTTGAACATATCTGTTTATATAGAGTGGGTATCTACCCAACTCACCATACACAGATGCATTACAAGCGTTTTGACTCACCCCAAGTATACTTATACAAAACTTCATGTGTAATCTTTCAATCTCTTTAGATTTTAAAAATCCCCAAACTGGACATGCATAATTTAAAATTGACCCAACAAATGAGTTAAATAATTGTGATGAAATTTTGGCATTATTTCTAAGTCTTTGATATGTTTGAGAAGAACATACATCGCCTTTAATGCTTTACCTATTATATAATATAAATAATAATTATAACATAATTAACTATAGGGGATTTACACTAAAAGTTGTTTCGGTAAATTATTTACTAGTGTTTTAACAAACCGCATAGAAAAGTGGATTGAAGAAAATAAATTTATTTCAAACGCACAATTCGGTTTCAGAAAAGGATGCAATACTGTATTGCAAAATCTGAAACATTTTGTTAGTAACAAGTTGAGATTACCGTGCCCGTTTATAGATTTGAAAAAAGCTTTTGATTCTGTATATAGAAATGCATTGTGGTTTAAGTTATTTAACTTGGGTCTAGATAGGAAAATTATAGTGATTTTTAGATCAATGTATGATATTGTTAAATCTGTTTTAAACAGTGTAATTCCTTTTTCGGATTTTTTTGATATTACAATTGGTTTAAGACAAGGTTAAAATAACTCTCCAGCTTTTTTCTCCTGTTTATTCAAGACTTGGAAATGTATTTGCAGAATGGGGCGGAACCTGGAATTGAAATGTTTGATTCTCATAATTCTACTTTTTTGCAGATGATCGGTGATTATAGGAAAATCAACAGCGGATTTACAACGTAATTTAAATAAACTTCATGAATATTGTGTTTTATGGGGGTTAAAAGTAAACACTTCAAAAACAAAAATAGTTGTATTTCGAAAAAGAGGCCCCATCAGACCTGAAGAGCGATGGTTTTATAACGATGGAATTTTAGAAATTGTGAACGACTTTACTATCTGGGTGTTGTTTTTAATTATACAGGATCATTTGTATTAAAGAATCATTAAAGACCAGATTTATATATCTTCCAGGTCTTCCCTAATCTGTTTGACGTTTACAATTGAAGTGAGGGCCATTCTATATATAATACATCCTGTTTAATAATTTCTGAAATAAATGTTTTAAGGTTGTTACCGTTCTACATTCCTTTGAAGTAATATCCTTTGTGGTCAATGGCAGATTTCCACCTATTTGGCAGGTCATCTATACCCGCAATTATTCTTAAGTTCCCTCACCCACGCGACCAAGGCGGATTCGGGCTCCTCTAAATCATTATAACGAATACCCCTCATATCTTCCTTTAGTTTAGGAAAAAGGTCAAAGTCACAGGGATTATGTCGGGATAGTCTAACGTGTCCCAATTATACCGCCCCTCTAGCAATGACGTCACCCCGTGCGCACCGTGGCGATGTTGCGTTGTCATGCAGATGAATTGCATTCAGGTATCTTCCAACGGATCGCTTGTCTTAGTTTTATTCTATTTGTTTATTTTTTTTATATATACTCCTCATAGTATTTTCCATTAATGGTTTTACCAGTCTCGTATGTGTGTTGGATAAATAATGCTGTCTTACACTTTTATTGATACATGTATTTTGTATGACTCATGCAAAAAAAAAAAGTCTTATTTTAGGGACGTAAATATAATCAGCATAGAAAATCAAGATAATATTCTTTTGACAAAATTATATCGGCCGTTAAAAAGTAGACTAATAAGGAAAGCCAAGACTGATGATATTTGACCACCAGTGTCTCCAATAGCACACTATAAGAACAACTTTAGTATCTTTATGTTATTTGTCATATTGGAGAATAGTTCACATGTGATATCGTTTTACTTTCGGTTTTGCGCTAGAGGCGTGACAACCAGGATCTAAGCGCTAAGTAAAACTTAAATACTTATGATTGATTTTCATAACTCTCCTTTCTCTTATAAAAATACCTAAATGCTTTATTTCTTATAAATTATTGAGGAAATTATTCATTTCAACTTAGTCATGTACTTGAATAGTTCATAAAATAGCAATAGTGGAATGTGTGTCTACCTAATTTAAGAATTTAAGTATTACTTAGCGTTAAGTATTGACGGTGGAATTCGAGCCAGTATCAAAACAGCATATCGCGCCGAGAGACTAATTTAAAATATAATAGACGACCTATTTCTCAATCTCTTTTCCATGATGCTTGATAATCTTTGCTCTTTCTTTTGCTGGCGTGCTTATCAGCTCATCTATTACAGAAATTTACCGAGAAACTGACATATGCCCTCGTCATAAAGCAGATCATCGTCGAACAAGCCACAGTCTGGTAATCCTTTAAAATTCAGTATGTATCAATACCTTTTAGATACTGAAATGTAATTTAAAAAGCCGTCTTACAGGATAACCGTATTCAGTGAAATCAGGCTTATTCAAAATCACGTAATTTTCCAGAAAGAGTTTTCTTTAGAACCGGTTCCAGTGGTACATAAATCTTAACATCAGCATCAGTATTATAAGTGTGGCTCGGTGCAGGTCGTGCATGCGCGATATTATTTTTGATAACGGTAATAGGACTGATTTTGAAGCGAAGGTAATGACTTCAGGAGGATCAGAAATATATCATTGAATAATATGTGAATTGTAGCATCCAGTACAAATCTAAGAACCAGAAATTTAATAAAAGTTTTAGCATAGAGTTATTTATTTTACTTCGATTTGAAACAAGTTCTTACAATTCCTTATACAACGTAAATCTCTCTTGATGGAAGTACTTTGTGCCCGGGAATGTCATAAAAAATCCTTGCCCCAACGGGTTTCGAACCAACAATCATTGGGTTCGAATTCGGATATTTTATCACCAGAACACGGTGCCATTTAATTTCATTTTTACTTTTGGTACAGTCCTCGAAATCAATAGCCAATTTTTTGACTGAAAAATCAAATCGTATAAGGAAGTATTACATAGTCTAAACAAGTTTTACAAATTGAATGTTGTTTCTCATCTCAAATAACTGATAAGTTATGAACTGTTAAAACTATAATAGTCTGCAATGAGTTTTAAAACTAACAAGAGAAAAATGTCCAACATGGCTGCACACAATGTTATACTGTTAGGGGAAACCGCGCATAAGTTAACATAAGCTAATAAAAAAATATACAGTAATAAACAAGTTATGAATAAAACTGAATCAGCTGAATTTTGTAGGACTGGTTCTTAATGTGATTTTTGAACAAGACTCATTCTAAGTTTCGCAACCCGTTCAACAAAATGACGTCCTGAATAACATCGGTGGAAACACTAATTTGGATTAAAGTACCGATAAACAGGGATGTCAACTGGTCTTTTTTAATCTAAGTGCGTCTGCACTTTCAATAACTGGGGCAATTATTGAAGACATTATGTGTTTCAATAAATCTGTCTAATAGAGATTGTTAGCCAGGATTAGTTGTCATAAATATAAAGCACTTAGCGGTATAATTAAGTTGTAGTTATAATTATAAAAGACAACAAAATCTGCACCCCTGAGAATATGCATCAGAATCTCAGTGGCCAAAACCATGTGAACGATCATTAAAAGAAATAGACGTTTATTAGATAGTTTGTGCAATGTATCCTCCTGTAGCTCAAAACCCATGATCTTTCCGTTACTTAGATTTATACGGATAAGACGTCGTGCACAATCGAGATAATAAACAAAACAGTTTTCTGATTAACATGGCTTTGTTGTGAAAGTTTGTGACTAAGGTTAGGTAGAACGTTCTTTTTGAACAAATTTTAGCCTTCCAAAAGATCTTCCAGGGTATTTCTAAATTATGTAGTATGAAGTGAAAGCTGTTTTTCAGCCGTTGCCTTAGAGTACAAAGAGGACAAACTGTATTGTATTGGTTTAATATGGTTGCACATTTCGCCGAGTCAGAACTTTCTTAAGTTATTTTTCAAGCCATTGTGGTACAGGAAGTGAAGCAAGAAATTCAAAGACCTTTTAGGGATGGGTTCAACTTAGGATGGCATCTTGTTTTTTTTCGGGACAACATGAATTCGTAATTTAAACCTACGCGCACCTGCTAGAAAATGGCCGATAAAATGGCGGACTAAACGTGACATGGATATCACTTGACTTCAGATAGGATCCCGTCTCATCGTAAAAATCATGAAGCACACATAATACTGAGCGGGCAAACATCTCAACAGGTGCTTTATTTTATATCCAACGACTATAGATGTTCCTTCCCATGGGAAGGAACAATAAGGGCAATGTTTTAAGCAGCATTCTTGTAACATACATGCAACTTCCATTCTTTCCATACGTTCATGTATAAGTAGCATTTATAGGTCACAATGTAGGACAAACATTGCTGTGTAAGAGATTTTACAGTGAAACATGCAAATTAAACATATTATAGTGTATGCCCTGTAATTCACTTCCGGTTTAGGTATATGACCCATAATATCAAATTACTATCAAAGGCATGCATATAACTTCACAATATATGCTTTTAAAATGTCAAACCATAGAAATCTTAAAGGCAAATTGACATTTTATGACAAATGACAGAAATTATTTTATTACCTCCCCTTTATAGTTTTGTTGTCATGTGTTATCTCCCCTGAAAACTATAAAAAAAAGTGATTTTCTCCATTTTTTTAATTTTCCTACGGTAAAGTTTAGATGTATTTATGAATTTTTTTTTTTTTAAAAAATTTTTTTCATATTCTGAATGTTTATAATCGGTATTTAGATGTATTTATGAAATATTTCCATCCAATGGCAAGATATGGAATATGGGTATTAAGGGGGGGGGGTATCTTAAGAAACTTCTATAAAACCAGTAGAAATTATTGTTGAGGCATACAGCAGATCATTGAGTATTGCAATCTTTAAAAAAAAAGTTTGGAAAAATCACAGACGAAAATGTAACCATATTATGAATTAAACATTTTTCTACCATAATGAATTACATTTACACATTAGTTTGATTTATTTTAAAAAAATAATTATTTAAATTCAGCCAGTGTAGTAGAAAAAAACAATACATTTTACAAAGTTATCATCATGCATGTACTTTTCTATTTTACATAAAACATGTTGATTTCCTGACTTATTTTAACACATTTAATACATGAAGTATCATTTTGATGACATTGTCAGAGATTTAACCCTTTCCCTCAAATAGACTTCATTTTGACGCACTCAATAGGTACCACATAAAGCGTGATCTGCAGAAAACCACAGTTAAACCTTACCAAATTTAATTATAAAGTCCTCATTTCCAGACCACTGAGGAGCAGCGAACAGCATTAAACCTGATCAGCCTGCGAGTTACTCGCAGGCTGATCTGGTTTTATGCTGTTCGCATAGGTCTTTACATGGTTTCCTCTATGAGGAAAGGGTTAAATTACCTAGTCTAATATAACTCCGTTGTAGGGTAATGTTCTATTGTAAGATACAATTTACTTTCACATATCTTAAATAGAAAAAGGATATATAAAAACGTGACTTTGCGAGAATTGTACAATTTATTACGTGCTTTTGTGAGATTTAGCCAGTTGCCAATATTTGTTTTTTAGGTCTTTGAGACATTAAAGGTCAACATTGTATCTTAATTTAAATGATTTCAACCGAAATTCAAATTTGATTAAAAAAAGAAAGAAACACACTTAATTAAAATGAAATTGGATTTCAAGTTTGGTCAGATATTGAAATTTATTATACCAATAATTTAATTAAATGAAGTAATATATTACATTCTCCCTGATGAATTAAAAAAATGGAACCAAAGCGTCGCTTGCGATAAATTTCATAAAAAATATAAACGCAAACAAATAACAGTTTGTCACGTAGGCAATACAGTTTCGCCTTTGACCCCGCATTAATGTCCCCCGCTTGATTGACAGTTTCATGTGATAGTTTAAGGGTCAGGGCCTGTGTCATAAGGTACATTTATACTATTTATCACAGTGTTCCGTGTCGCGTCGCTTACGAATAATTCCATAAAATTTATTAAGATTTTATAAGCTACATGGACAACACACACAACCTAACTTGATGTAATTAGTCAACGCCACAACAAGCTCCGCCCATTATGCTCTTAGATCACGTATGTACCATACGGTCATATTTTCACCATCTCAGGACCTCAAGATTTATTTTATGCAATACGTTGTTTTTTATCTTCAAATTTTTGAACGAAATACAAGCATTTCGTCGTGCAATTAAGTAGGGTAAACTCTTACATTTTTTTTGCATATTACGTTCGTATTTGATATAATAGAAATTCTATACAGTGTAAAACATTATACATGTAATCATTATAATCCAGTATAATTCCTTTACAACAAAGGTTAATCTATGGACCAAAAAATAATGAATTTGTTTATGTTGTCATATAATTACAAGATGGTTCATTAACACACGGTTAACTAGGTTTTGGGCCCTGAATAGCGTTATAATGCATCTGCACATAGCAATGCACTTTAACCTCACAAAAAGAATAAATAAGATAACAAGGCTTTGTCAGTATAGCAAGCATATAGTTGATGCGGGCGACACACCTTAACACTTCAGTAAAGTTTCATGAAAATCCAAACATAGATATGGAAGTAATAGAGCGGACATGAAAATGTAGCCTATAAATACCAAAAAACGTCTAACAACTCCTGTCACTGTGACCTTTAAAGCGGGCATATGATTGATGCACGTGACACATCTTTGTGTCATAACAACACTTTTGAAAGTTTTATGAAATTCAAAACATAGATATAGAAGTCATAGAGTAGACATGAAAATGAAGCCTATGAATATCAAAGACAATATCTAACAACACCGGTGTCCTTGACCTTTCAATGGTGCATATGGTTGATGCGCGTGACACACCCTTGGGTTATGAGGAATACTTGTTTTAGATTTCATTGAAATCCATAAATGTCCAAGTTATGGAGCGGACACAAAAAACGGGACGGACAGACGGACGGACGGGCAGAAGGACGTCCGCAAACATATAGTCCCCAACCGGTTTCATACAAATTATAGAGATGTCCATGATTCTTTTGAATCAAGCATGTTAATGTAGAAACCTGCTACAAAGCTCAAAATGGGTATATTGGTTTATAACTTAATTTTAAAAGCGGACATATTTTTATAGAAAACAGGCAACCTTTCTGCACATCCTTTTTTGAAATGTTGCAGAATAGTGTTGGTATAAAATTCTAATTCTATAGACAGACTGTTGTCTGCACAAGACTGCATTGTTCTCAACTGGTGACGAAATGTCTGGATATATCTTATAAGACATAATTGTTACATCCTTGTAGTAAACTACAATATACTATTATATATATAGTGTGACGATGCGTCGTACAATCTCTGACAACTGCGTCAGGGAGTCGACTCTTTGGCTCAGTGGTTAGTGCATTGGGTTATCACGCCGGTGGACCGGGTTCGATTCCGGGCCGGGCCGTGTTTGTTACATTTGGTGTCAGAAGTGGGATAATGTCAACTGCCATACCGGAGTTGCCTTACCCACGTGTTTCCCAGGCCATGTCTCGGGTCGAGACTTCTCGGAGGGGGAAGTAATGTGACGATGCGTCGTCACGGGTATAGATACAATCTCTGACAACTGCGTCAGAGAGTGGACTCTTTGGCTCAGTGGTTAGAGCATTGGGTCCGGGTTCGATTCCGGGCCTGGCCGTGTTTGTTACAATAGTAAATGGCAAAGTATCAGACATATAAGATCGATGCTTTTTCAGGCTTCTTTTTGTTTCGGTCACTAGTTTTTCGGTCTTATATTATTCAGTATTGCGAATTCAGCATATGTCCAGAGTCCAGTGAAGAATCCACTGCATGAAATGATAAATTATCAAAATACCAAAACCTGGAATTCAGCAAATCCCGAAAGTCCTACAACGATTGAGATAATAAAATTTTGAAATACACATGTGGCAACTGTGACATCACCAGCTTGCACTAGTCATTATACTAGACCGTAGGATTCACCCAAAGAACTGCGAATTGTTCTTTCGCGCAAATAAACCCACGTAGTAAAAGCAGTTTTATATGAATATGACCAAATGTTAGTAACACGACCATGCCTAGATGCTACTAAATGTGCCTTTATCTTTGTCGATATATTACATTGTAATTTCGGCACTTCTATTGTAGATTGAGCAAGGCATGTTTCACATAATATTTTTGGAAGAGTACGTCGTGTGTGTGTGTAATTGTCACATCAATGCAATACTGGCATAATAAATTGATAATAACAGCGTGTCCCAGCAAGCATCGAATATCCGACCGATATCGGACCAATATTGTTTTGTATATCGAACCAATATCGGTTTTCAATATCAGGGCAACATCGTTTTTGCAAAGTGAATACTATATCGGCCCGATATCTTTTTGAATATCAATCCGACATTGGACCGATATAGGACCAATATCAGTTTGCCTATATTGGGTGGATATCAATATACCTATATCTGACCGATATAGGTGTGCCTTGATTGGACCGACATACATTTCCCAACAAGACTGCATTGTTCTCAACATAACGAAATTGTGAAGTGGTTGACAATTTACCAGACAATTTCTTTCTGAAAATAAGTTGGAACATTGATTAAAATCATTGGCAACAGCGTTTACAAGTTAAATTAAATCTTTAATAAAATAAGACTCCAGTGACTTTTAAAGCAAAAAAAAAAAAAAAAATTGAAAAAATCAATCATGCACTTGTGTGAGGAAAGTTTAAGAGTAAATGATGAGAACAAAATATATACACACATCTGTAATCAATAATATATTTAATATACAAACAGTAATAATCCATTTAGTGAATAAATAGTCTTTCAATGGGCCTTGTTTGCAGTATGGCCTCAGTCTGCACATATCACATACGAATGTTGGAATTAAACTCAGTATTCCACTATAGAGCTAGTGTCTCTTTGTTGATATTTTGTGGATGCACAAAACACACTAACAATCAAAGTCGTCTTTCAGATAATTATAGTGTATCCACTGTTTCCACCATCTCTGGAAAACTTTGGGGTTCTGGACTCAAAAGTGAATGTTGCTTCTACTATGTGACTCCTTCCGGTATTTGCCCCTGCTTTAAGCCAGTCCTTCAAGGCATCCTCACCTTCAGTGCTGGCGGTTTTTGTTGATACTTTTTTCTGTCCACTATTCTGTTCAGGACACAAACAAAAGAGATTGATATAAACATCTTATTAGCTGCATCAAACTGACTATACAACACTTTTAATAATTTATTTAAAGGAAGAAGACATTTTTATTATCTTTTTCATTTAACGAGATAGTAAATTGGTATAGAATTATTGGTTTAGCAGCTTTAATTTGCTTTAAATTTTATAATTACAAAGCTATAGGAGTTGTAATAGCTCAGAAACTCTCTTAACAATAACAATGGTTTATTTCAAATACATGTTTGCTGACATGTGATACTTTCTTTGAATTGACAATTTCTTAGTATTGGTTTGAAAAAAAAAATCAACTTACTGTATCGAACGTTATTCAGCATCAAGTTTCCTCTTCTCTCCCGTGAAGGCATATCTCTCTAGCACTTTGCTTGAGATGTTTTCTTTCGGCAGGCGTTTCAATGCAGTTTTGAAGTTATGTCCACACAACCTGCAAGGTGAAAGGAAAAGTAAACATCAATTCGTGAATATACAAACACTGGCATCCGGCTTATAATCCAATCTGACCTATATCAAGGGCGTGCCTGGGCTTACGCCTAACGCACGTGCGTACAATTGATTTGAAAAATCGAAAGTTTAAAAACGCCAAAAAAACGCTATAAAAAAACATCGCCTTACCAGGGTAAGGCATATATTTTCCCTCGTAATTAGATACAGAGAAATTTATTTTGAACGGATTTGCCTAGAACGATGTTACAAAATTCACAAGCACAAACAGGCTAATTTACAGACAACATTAAGGTAATATTTTACGGTATTCTAGCTCATCTTTCCCCGCCTTTTTCATGTGTTCTAATAGTAATTAAAATACATTCAATATGCCAACCTGTTACTCAATGGTTACACATAGCTGAGATCGGACTAGGGCAATGTTCTGTAACATCTGCATGAAGGCTTAGATATTAATTATTTCATTTCTGCCATGATTCATGAAGAAAGTAAACGTAGCTAGGTATGCAACAACATGTATGTAAGCATGAACAGTGTTAAGAAAAACTAACACAAAAACAATTTAAATATTGTATCAACTTACTTGAGAAAAATTGTTGTTATAATTATATAAGCACTGAAACATCTTTATTGTTCTATGCATGCGTATATGAGTCCTTAATTTGTGTTAAAAAATTCGCGTTTTTGTATATTATTGACTAATTAAATGGCTCATGAAAAAAAAAAAAAAAACATGGCTCCAATTTTTCAAATTTGGCTCATCCATTAGTTCCAACAAATCATAGCGCTGAAGGCACTGGAGTTGTGTGTGTCTCAAATTAAAGCATGATCTTGGTCGTGGGCTCTCATGCATTTAGGTTTCACTTTTTTTTTATTTTTTTTATCGTGTCTCTTTATATTTCTGTCTCCAAATCTTTCTCCTTTTCTAATCTCAGTCACTCTATCTCATCCGCGATTCCTTACCCGCTTTCAAAGTAACTAGCGACATTTTTGTCCATTGTCTTCTCTCATTACGCGCTTTTTTTTACTACGAATAAAGGTAGACTATAGTGAAAGAAAAAATGAAGATTTTACTAGTAAAAGAAATGCAAGAGCTATTAAGAGGAAGAGACTTTGAAAAGGGGAGTAGCTTAAGAGCTGGATACAGTGAATGTAGCTTTTAGTTGAAGAGATAGAGATAGCCGGAGATGGGGAAAAGGAGACCATAGAGCAAGGGTATTTAAGATGGAATAGTAAAAAGAAAGAAGAAAGGTAAAATCTGTGCATGAGAGCCCACGACCAGGATCATGCTTTAAGTGAGACCTAAACCGTACAATGGTAAAGGCCAATCGAGTTCGCACCCGGCGAACGTTAGGGTATGTCTGCATTGTGCAGAAACTTACTTGGGTCTGACTGCCGTCTCACATAATCCACACTTTATATACCCTAATTGTAATATATTTCGAACGGGTTTTAAATTGGTTCTATATTTAGATTTATTAGTCTTTTCTGAAAATGACTGTATTTCTTTGAAAATTAATTATTTCACTGAAATATGTTACATACTAAGTTATTTTACCTTCCAGAAGCTCAACAAAATACAAATAACTAACTCAGTGTTTTCAAAACAGAGCGCTTATTTTAGTATTTATATTTTTTCTAAAGAAAGGGAGTCCTTTTATTAACTAGACAAAGGACAGTGTTATAGGTGTTTTAAATCGGTTTACCATAAGGCTCCAAAGTTGGCCCAGTGGTAACGACTCTGTCTACAACTCCTCTCAGTATCACTCCACGTGGGTTCGTAGCTCGGAGGTGAAAAACAAAATATATATAAAAATGTCTACCAATTTAGTGCTAGATTATAATACCAGACTATTAATTTTATTGACTTTAAAACTTAATACCATAATAATTTCTGCATTTGAATTATTGGCTTCTATTTTTATCGTTTTGAAAAGGACCTACAGTTAATCTATTGAGCTATTATTCAAGATTCATATCTCACTCAAAGTTGTTTTTTTAACTAAATGATTCAGTATTGAAGCAAACGCTAGAAAGGTTCAATTTCAATCCCTATATTAGTTTATAATCGCAATTTTTCGGACATGTAAACATATTTCGGGTACCCCAAATTTTTTGGATAATAAGTTATCACAATGTCAGTATAAGAACGCTTAAAGACGATCGCGACAGTTTCATCTTTCTTTTTTCCCAAACGTTTAGAATTTCATGACACCATTATTTTGAAACAAAAAGTACAAACAAACAGTATTTGTTTTAAACTTTATTCTTTCTGATGTAAAAACATTGATTTTTTTCTTATTTTTTCAATGAATACTTTTTTGGTTTCAGTCCATATACCGAGGTAGTGTTATCCTAATGCATTAGTTAAAAATACTGCGGTTTTTATCATATTTCATTATGATTTTACAGTTTTTGTATGTACTTATCACCCTTTAAAATGCTCCTACGGCGTTCCAGGGGCATTTTTCCCCCGGGGAAGCATGCCCAAAGACCCACCCTAGCCATGGTGCGTATACCGAAATTGGGTCCAGGCACGCCATTGTATATTCATGTACTATGAGACGAGGTAAACAACTCCTCAATTGGCCCCTGAATATATGTCAAATTGGATAAGAATGTGTATACAAAATAAAACTCAACAGTGTTTATAAAAAAACAGTACAAGATTGTGTATCAGTATATGAACATGTAGTACGATATCTCATACACAACAAGTTTTTTTTCTTTATTTTTTTAAGTTAGGATACAATCAAATTTTAGGAAGTGACTGTCGCGAAAACCCATGACATAACAAAAAAAAAACTGCCTTGTGTTAACATACATGCAAGAATAAAATATTAAAATCAAATGGTATTTAAGGTCAGGTTTAAATGGTCATTTGTGTTTATACGTTAAATGGACTTACCGGTTTAAGATGACCAAACATCTGAAGAAAATTCAAACTCAAAGAGCATGGTTGCATGGGAAGGCAGTCAAAATCAAAACGAGGCTAATATTTGATTTTTTTTTAACAATTTTTTTTTAGTTTAAATGTTTAGTTTCAATTAAACAAATGATATTAAATCAAATAAAAATATTAGAAAGATTTAGCACACTTATCTTCCCTACTTATTAATATAAAATTGTTTCCTATTTACTTTTTGAACCTACACTCCAAGGAGAGTTACATCCTTTGTGAAAGCATTTTTTGATATCAGCCCGATATAGGACCGATATGTGGAATTTTATATAGACAAATCCTTGTTTATTTACACTTGACAACAAGATATGCATATGTGCTGTTGTATTTACATTTGGATTCATGATACAATTTACTCTATTCTACTGGA
This sequence comes from Solen grandis, assembly GCA_021229015.1. Taxonomy (NCBI): domain Eukaryota; kingdom Metazoa; phylum Mollusca; class Bivalvia; order Adapedonta; family Solenidae; genus Solen; species Solen grandis. The sequence continues at coordinate 71,133,343 of CM037780.1, read as the reverse complement.
TCTGCAGGTTGGGATATCGGCTGTATATCGGCCCGATGTCGCAAACTGATATCAGTGTACTGATATCGGCACGATATACCCATGCTTGCTGGGGTTAGATAATTTCATTTAAGTTACTTATTCATTTCAACGCAATCTCCAACGCAGGAGATCTTAGTGGCGTAGTCAAGATTTACCCATGATTCTTTACGTCTTTTCACATAGGTAATCAGACCGGTGTTGACACATGTGGTTGATAAACTGTGGGTGGTTTTAACCTTCTGTATATGTTTAAACCAGGAAACATAACCGGCTGCAGTAATAAATCTCACTGAATCAAAAAGCAGACCTATTACAATACCATAGTTGGGAAATAGTTCGACTATAATGTAAAATTAATGTCAAAATGACATAATTTTATGTAATAAAGTGAAATAAAGAGTTATAAATTTGTACTCTCTCTGCTTCTTGGCCATAGCTCCCAGGATGTTGTTGCTTTTCCATCTCCAAGTGAAGGCAATACTACCAATAAATTGATAGACACAAAGGAGCCTGAGAAACAATATTTTTCAAAATCACTTAAAACGTTTTCGGAAATTGGTTTGTGGTGCTGCGCATTGTCAGATACATGACTTAAATCTTTAAAAAAGTAGATAAATAGGGCAGTGCCATAGGATAAACATATTTGATTTAAGATTGAGAGGAGAATTATTTTTTCCCGTAAAATCCACTTTCCAAGCTTATTAAGTGCAGGAAAACGACACGATGGTCAGTGGATGAAATAAATCCTTCTTCTTTTTTCCCCAGTTCTGCTATTCAATGCACATTTTTATACAGCTGTGTTGCCTGTAATAATTCACAGTTTAAATCAATTTGAATGTTCTGAAATTAAAATAGAGAGCATTATGTCAGTTTAACTGTTTGACGCTACGGAAGAATCAGTTTTTGAATATGAGGCATTGCTTGACCTGCATTTCATCAACCCCAGCTTTTTAGATTTATTGCAATTTCGGAGTTAAATCCCTTTTGAACAGTGAAGGATTAATCATAATTTACATTTAAATCCCGAGGCTTAAATCCTAACTGCACATGCAAATGTGTGAAAATGTTTGGGAATACGTTTTTGTAAAGAGAAATCTAAAATCTTTTTGCATATTTCGAGATTCCACATACTTCTTACGGATTATTACATAAAACAAAGAAACACCAACAGTTACCGCCTTGGAAAGGCCAGTCGGTAAAAGGATCAATACAAATGTCAATGTTCTTTGTTAAAATGATGTATATTGCATATGTGTCTGTTTTGCTTCCTTGAGTTTAACCTCCGACAGACAGTATTTCAGTCATTCGAGAACTTAAATTGCGTTCTTAGATAAATACGCATAGAGTGCTTCCTCCCTGAAATAAACAAATAAAGAAGGACAAAAACGTCCTATGAGAAATCAAACCGACGTATCGTGGTAGTCGGCAAAATAGAGAGATACCAACAGTTACCGACTTATCGTGGTAGTCGGCAAAATAGAGATACCAACAGTTACCGACTTATCGTGGTAGTCGGCAAAATAGAGAGATACTTACAGTTACCGACTTATCGTGGTAATCGGCAAAATAGAGTTACTATAGTTACCGACGTATCGTGGTAGTCGGCAAAATAGAGAGATACCAACAGTTACCGACTTATCGTGGTAGTCGGCAAAATAGAGAGATACCAACAGTTACCGACGTATCGTGGTAGTCGGCAAAATAGAGAGATACTAACAGTTACCGACTTATCGTGGTAGTCGGCAAAATAGAGAGATACCAACAGTTACCGACTTATCGTGGTAGTCGGCAAAACAAACAACATAAAAGCAAATATTATTTGTTCAAAGGATATATATAAAGAAACAAACGATATACCAGCAATGAAAAATAGGTATGGATTCCTAAAGATTGTTCTGTAATACACTGGTGAATCTCATTACAGCCATGATATAGAGATCAGACCATGGGAAAATGATTATTTTCTTAAAGAGCCTCTTATACCTTTCGATTAATGAAATGCCAAGATGTCAGACAAAAAAAGTCTTTTTTTGTATTAAATATGTTTATTGTTGTTTTTTTCCCCAGTTAAATGTAAGTACCATAAGGGACTAAAATTTAATATACATGTACTTCTAAGACAGACAATCCAAAACTTATGACAAAACATATGCTAAGTTATTGTTTTGAAATGAAAGATAACAATCTAGATCTTAAAGATAATAAATGCAAAATAATATCGGACACTTAATTGCTGCAATAACAAAACAATAAGATCTTTTGTAATATATTTATTTAAGGCGTCATATTGGAGAAATGTAAAATGATCTACTTATCCATCCTTTTACTATGGTGCTACTCGACTTTGCCTCTCGTCATCTGGTGTGCTTATTAGCTCGACTATTCCATGACTGCATGAGTGTTACCAAGGATCCGACCTATGTCAACAGTGAAAACACAAATCAACCTGAAAACAAGCTACAAGCTAATAGTTTTATTCAGTCACACTATATATGTGAAAACGGTAATATAGAAAATATAGAAAAGATGTTCAGCATGAGACCTGCTTTCGGTCAAACCAAACTTATTCAAAGTCAAACTTGCGCACGAATACCATATCATACTTATATCAGACTCAGGCGTTTAATCTTCTAGAAAAGCCAGATTTGAGCTGTATCATTTTAATCCTGGCTTGGCATAAAATATGATGGAACAATAAATCTGTCTGGAATATCGGCAGCTAGGGCTATGTGTCAGATGCCGTACATTCAAAGCTTTGGGGTATTATAAAATTGAAGGATTGCGGACAATAACATTTGCAATCCTGGAGAAATGCATAAGTAAATCGGTTAGATTCTTACTC
>CM037780.1:71080380-71130380 GCA_021229015.1 Solen grandis | reverse complement strand
ACGCGGAAGGTCCTGAGTTCAATCCTCAGCGGAATCATATATTTTACTTGTTTCGATCTAGATCTACCATTATTTATCATGTGTGTATTTCTTTTTCGTTCTTTATACATAATTTACTATTTCATATTGTATAAATGGATTTACATGAGATAATCGCATTTTTTTAAATTCTTTTGCCGCACTCACCATACATTAGAGTATGTATTTTAACCATGTACAATTTATATTATTTCTCTTTTTTTCAGCAGGATTTTATATATTTCTAGCTCAGTTTCTCAAACACAAAAAAACACTGTGGAAGAAATCGTGTTTCACGTGCACGCACGTGTCAGCATGGTGTATCTAGTCAAGTTTTTTTTTATTTGAGATGGTGACTAAGTTTAGAAATATACAATAATAACATACTAATATAGGAGTGTATGCTAGCTATTCAAAATAGAAAAAAGATATGTGTTTAATAATGTATAATCAGAAAAACACAATTTTGATATTTATAAATTTAATAATATTATGGAAAAAAAAGTTAATCAAATGAATAGCATTGCTTTCCATTGAACAATACGTAGGTAAATACATTACATTGATATAAAAAGTCAGTATTTCCAATCAATTAAACCTCCGGCGGGACTCGAACCCGCAATCCCCGGCTTAGGAGGCCGATGCCTTATCCATTAGGCCACGGAGGCTTACGTTTAGACATGAGAAATGATATGATTGTCTTGCATCGATCTTATCAAGAATTATTTTGCCAAATAAAACTTTCCACAAACTTAAATCATTGATATGACCACAAGCAATATTGATACATGTATCAGAATACAGCCAGGGGTGCCCTGATATGTCGCACTCACCAATCTAAGAAAAGTTATTTCAAAATCAAATTGTTTAACACCTATGTTTGATCATTTAAAATAAATAACATGTATTTTTACCAAGATGTTTGAGGTGAAATGGGGTAACTTGCACTAAGTTTAAACGAGAGTCTGATTGTTCGATTCTACAGTTTCAAAAGTATGTCAAACCAATTATTTACAGGCATAAACACGCAAGCTAATCATTTACTTATTGTGACTTTATGTGAAAATACATTTTGATTAGCATTCGGGGTCTTCCTCCACCTGTAATTAGCTGGACGTCGCTATATGACTGAAATGTTGTCGAAGCGACGGTAAACTCAAATAGTCAATCAAGTCATTTTGATCAAACCGACATGACCACTAAAAGAAAATTACCAGAAATATTTAACAACGGCAAAGTCTGTATATTTATACCGGTTCCACTCGTGTTGACCTTGACATTGCAAATACTGGGTTCGAAACATGTATTTGTATTTTCTAACTGTTGTACAGATTTCATACAGGATTGACCATCAATCAGAAGCTTGCTGAACATCTTTAAAAAAAATATGGATTATTAGTTCGCTCATGGTAGCCTTAACCTTGGAGATACCGGGTTCAACATCCGTATATGTTTTGCTTATATGATGTACTGCAGATTTGAGCTCCAAATATAAAACATAATTTTAAAACAATAACAATGAGCTATTATTATATTATACAGCGTACTATTTAAAAATATATTCTTAGCTAACATGTTTCAAAACTGAGTGTTGCTCTTCGATTCTGAGGCAGTGAACCAAAGTAAATGACAAGGAAAACAAGGGGAAACGGATTACGCAAAATATATACAAAACAATAACCTATAAATTCTGATTCAAAAGTCAAGACACTCAAGTCTTACTCATTTTCTTTTTCTTTTGAATCTAATGACACACATGAAATAATATTACTTATGAATACTTTTACGATTTCGTTGATTAAAACAAACGGATTTCGCAACATGAATAAAGACAAGCAACCATGTTCGTTGACCTATACATTGAAATCAAGATATATTGTCAATTTAAGGTAAGTTTCATGATTTAAACCAGTGTTTGATGCACTGTCTGATACAAGCTGGAAAAATGTAATTATGTATGTGTAAATACATTAAAAAAATCCCGCGGCGGGGATCGAACCTGCTATTCCCGACTTAGGCCGAGGAGGACACGGCTAAAAATGAGAAAATGATTTTCTTACATTGCCAACCTTTCTGGTGAGCCTTGATTAAATGTTTTGTGTTATGTTTATATTTGTTTTCTTTTTATTTTCTGCATTTCGTCATTCAAAATAAATGCTCCACAATACTATGTTTGTGGTATATCTTAGCAGAGAACTTCATCTGAGAGTGAATATTTTAAGGGAACATTCAAATGATTTTCTTGCATTGATGTTATCCAGACTTAGTTCTCCATTGAAAAAAAGTCCCAATAACTGACGAGGTTGTATTGAGTCAGTCATATCGCCACGTCGTTGTTAAGGGCCACGGGCAATACTGGGGGAGGACTATACATTTCACATTTACTGGAATTCACATACATTATCTGATTCCGTGGTGTAGTGGTTATCACATCCGCTTAACACGCGGAAGGTCCTGAGTTCAATCCTCAGCGGAATCATAACTTTTTTATTATTTACTTTTTTGCGCAGTATATTTTCTTTTTAGACAATATGCAGGTAATATATTCTTACGGTCGTTAACCCATACAATTAATTCTAGATATATAATCAATTTTAAATTGAGTTTTCGCAGATATGGAGGTCACGTATTTGTTTGTTTGTTGGGTTTAACGCCCCACCGACAGTATTTCAGTCATTTGGAGACGATGTCTACTTTAGACAGATATAGTGCTGCCACACTGCAGTATCACGCCGTAGATATGTGGCATGATACCACACCCAGTCACATTATCCCGACACTGGGCCAACCAGTCCTGGAACTACCCTTATATGCTGAGCGCCAAGCCAGTACCATTTTTTATGAAGGTTTTTTTTTAAAAAAATATTATATATATTTAAAAAATAAAACCTAAACTGACAAGGTTGAATTGAATCAGCCATGTTTGGACGTCAGATTTAAGGACCACGGGCACTACTGGAGGATGACTATATTTTTCATATATGTAATATTTGATTCCGTGATGTAGTGGTTATCACATCCGCTTTACACGCGGAAGATCCTGAGATCAATCCTCAGCGGAATCATTTCTTGTGCCTATTCAGTATTTTCTGTTAAGTACTGTGTGGCATAAAGGGGACTTAAGTGACATTATTTTGTATCGCGTGCGAACGCACAAGTTAACACGTTCGTATACTGAAATTACAGTTATCGCGTTCGTAAGGGATAGCACATGGTAAAATACAAATCTTACATGTATTTATTTAATCGAAAAAAAAAAAAAAAAAAAAAACAGTAAAAAAATTCTTTGAATGAAAACTGAGAATGTATCTTTAATTTTAATCAGTGTGTGGGTCAAAAATGCAAAATGAATACAGATTTTTACTTTTCAACTTAATGAACGAACCTCCGGCGGGACTCGAACCCGCAATCCCCGGCTTAGGAGGCCGATGCCTTATCCATTGGGCCACGGAGGCTTACTAAAACTATATTCAAGTATGCCATTATTTAATTTGAAGTCTAGCTAAGTTAATTGATTCAATAGTGTCTGATATATGCACGGAAGACAAACTCACGTTCGTTAACCTATACAGTTAATTCTAGATATGTAGTCAAGATAAGTTTACGCGGATTATAAGGTCACGATTTTTTTTATTTTGATATTTTTATTTCTATTTCTTTTTATATAAATATTATTGTTAACAATGAATCAGAATGATTATTTGTGCACTGATTTTATCTATTCTCCAGTAAGAAATAACTTACTGACAAGGTTGTATTGAACATGTCGACACGTCAGTGTTAAGGACCACGGGCAATACTGGAGGATGGCTTTATATTTCTTTTACATCTGATTCCATGGCGTAGTGATTATCACATCCGCTTAACACGCGGAAGGTCCTGAGTTCAATCCTCAGTGGAATCAAGTTTTTATATATATTTTCCATATGGTTATTTAATCGAAAAACAGTGGGGGAAAACTTTTTGAATGAACAGTTTCAAAACTGAGAGTGTATCTTTAATTTTAATCATTTTGGGGGTCAAAAATGAAAAATGAATACAGATTTTTTTTTATTAAACTGGACCGAATTCCACCAACAATACTTAGCACTAAGTAAAATCTAAATTCTTAAACTAGGTAGATAAACATTCCACCATTACTATTTTATGAAATATTCAAGTACACGACTATGTCGAAATGAATTATTACCTTATTACTAACATTTTATCAGAGACACAAGACTATCGAATTTCGCCCTTAAGTATTTACGTTTTACTTAGCGTTAAGAAATGTTGGTGGAATTTGACCCTGATCATCGTATCGTTACACGTACATTATAAAAGTTATATCGACATGTGGTTGTAATACCGTAAATTCAGTCGCAATTGTTTGGAATTTCTTAAGTCATCAATATCACACACAGATCAGTATTATCCCCAGATTCCATGGTGTAGTGGTAATCACACCCGCTTAATACGCGGAAGGTCCTGAGTTCAATCTTCAGCGGAATCAAGTTTTTATTTATTTTTTTTACATCAGATTTTATTTTCCTCAAGAATTTTTCTATAATGAATTAACCCATAAAATACTAATAATTATTTCATAAAGGAAATATAAGGAATTAACCAACCTGTATTAATATTTGTGTATCCAGACATTTCGTATTGGTCATCTCTAGGTAAAATCATCTGATTCCGTGGTGTAGTGGTTATCACATCCGCTTAACACAAAGAAGGTCCTAGGTTCAATCCTCAGCGGAATCATTTATTGGTTTTTAACCTTATGCACCATATTGCATTGCATTCTTTTCACATTTTCCCTAGCATATGTAACCAGCTTTTTTTCTGAAATCTATAACTTACACTGAGTACATCACCTCTTATATTACTGTTGAAGCGACGGTAAACTCAAATAGTCAAGTCAAGTCCTCAAATATTCGAGAATATGAGTTATTCCGTGGTGAACGGGTTATTGATACAAGCAACAACAACAACAAAAATCGTGCGAAGCAAATGTTTAGTGCATGAAATTATGTCCTTTTTTGTGTTTAAATGTACAATGTCCTTCAAAAAAAAAAAGACGATATTTATGTTGCCTCGATGATAGACTTTGACTTAAGTCGGTGGTTCTACCCGGATGCCTCCGTGCATTCGGGGTCTTCATCCACCTGTACTTAGCTGGACGTCGCTATATTACTGAAATACTGTCGAAGCGACGGTAAACTCAGAGTTAATTTGCCTGCTTGTTTCCAATTTATTATTTAACAAAATGTTATTTCTGTATTCATCTTTTGCCCCAAAACACTTATTAAAATCCAAATTAATTAATAAACAAACTCCGGCGGGACTCAAACCCGCAATCACCGGCTTAAGAGGCCGATGCCTTATCCATTAGGCCACAGAGGCTGATGCTCGATATATGTATAGAACACTCTTATCTACTCGGCAATCACCGATCATCCAACGAGGAAGATATACGAAGATAGACGAGATTTTCCGATTGTGTCTAATTTGAATTCCACCAACAATAATAAGTGTTGCACTGGCAAACAGAGCAGACCCAGATCTGACAGTTCCTATAGGGTTTGGGGAAAGAACATCGGGTTTGCAGTGGTCAGAACCCCCAAATTACCTCAAGTCTGATGGATCTGATCCCCATTTGACCAAAAAAAAAAATAAAATGAGTGGAACAACCACGGCTCGATTGGTGAGGGCTTTTGTAATAATTAGTACTTATAACTACATCTCCTCGGCCAAGTATGTCCCCACTGATAAGAAGAAGTTCGTCGAAAATTCAGAAAACATATTGAATGTTCTCACCTCATTAAGGACATTTTTGTTCAACTAGGTTCCCACGCAATGAAGATATACTGTTTAACATAGTATTGTCTCCAGATTATATCAATGAATGAAAGAATTTAATTGGTTTATTGAAATATGAGGACACGTGATTTTTTTCTCTTACTTTAATAAAAATGTGAATATGAAATATTTTTATCGGATAAAAACATCATTTGCGAGGTACAATGTTATTTCAAGACATCTTCATATTTTTTATGTTGCTTTTGTAAATAAAATTGAAAGTATAGATTATCTGGTTTATCTAATTTGCATTTCTAAGTCATTTCACACGTCCTGCAAAACCATGCATCTGTTTGCACCGATCATAATATCTCGGATAAAATTTTTATAGTTGTTTGGCTTTCCACCGCACAAACAATGTCGATGTTTACGATAGCAAGTATCCCGGTGTAGCGGTGGGCCAAAAAGCAGTTATTGATCTTTTAATCATCTCTTTTAGATATCAGATACAGACAACGCCAGCATGAAAATCATATGTCGAAGCTCTATTAAAATGTATCAAGATGAAATTATACAGCGAGGCTATTATGCGGACCGGCTGATAAGCAGTTATCGACGGTAATGTTCGTGTTGCGGTAAACGCCATGAGGGGCCTATTCGTTCCAAATGCTTTATGTGATGGTGTCTGATTATATATGCATATTAATGAACTGACATTTCTATCAAAAATATTTGCAGGGAAAACAAACTACCAGTTCTACAACGAGGTCGTCACATGGAAAGCGTGGAGACAGATGAATTATCATTCACGAACCAGTCATTTACATATATGCAATACGTTAAATGATGCGCCTGGAATCATCGAGCGGTTGTCACTGACGCGTGCACGTTAAATGTACAATTTTTTCATCGCTGGGGTTTCATACAGCTATTTTTCAGAGATTCTGGTTTGATAAGGCATGGATTTTTGCCGTCCGTTCGGGCTGCACGGTAGTGATGAGCAATTACGCTTATGCAAATAGAAAATGTCTTAATTAACGCGAGCAATTAAGACTTGCACAATGGCGTCCACGGACGTACAAATATTTGTCATAAGGGTGGTTTTGACTTGTTCATTAAAAGACAAAGGAATTTGTAAACCGGATCGTTTTGTCTCGTTTTGTCTAAGAATAAGGACCTATGAATCAAGGTGTTTTTAATAGATAGATATTTTATTGGCTTTAACTCTTACAGTTTTTTCGTCATAACATTTAGATATAAATTAACAAAAACAAAAAACACCCCAAAAACATGCAACATGATACATATTACATTACATGTACATTTATGCGCTCATACATACTCACTCATGTTTTTGTATTTAGATAATCACATTGTATCTTTATAATTTCTTATAGCTTTATCAATTGGAATATTAATGGCAATACAAATGTATTGCTTGAGGGTGTCCATAATATATTATTATAAATATTGTAAAAGCATTATTCGAGTATTGCTGGATATTGAAATATTATTCCGAAAATCAACTTAATGTACAGTATTCAACAAATCTTTACGAAATCTGTTAGCCTTAAAAACAAAGGTACTAAGATTGACCAAAATATTAGCTTTATTTATAAATTATGCACCTATGTACAAGTATGTTGCCAAATCGTTGCATTGCTTTGCTATAATTGAATCGAAACTGTTCTCGTCACTTTTATGTCCATATACTTTAAAACTGAAAAAATAATGAATTAACTTGCACACAGTAAAACATTTTAGCATGTAAATACGTGGACATACATGCAATTTAAGGTAAGAACATAAATTATATAATTGCACTATTACTAAACAATTAAATATGGAACATATATAATATGAGGAAGTAATCGTGAATATTTCACACGATGTTTGAATGTACGTACAATTATTTATACATACAGAATATTCAAACATTGTTGCACCCAGAATTTTTTCACCATCTTTATCAACTGAGAATTTTATGAAAAATATCTAAAATATAGTATAAAAATCTACTTAATTATTTGATATATCTCTATATTGGAAAGATAATACGCATATGAACAAACCATAAGCATTAAAATACTTTTATAATGAATGATAAAATCGCTTAAAAAAATATCAAGCTCGTAAAAAAACATTTAATTATTTTTACAGGTTTCTGACATCACCGTTTTACATTATTCTCAAACCTAAAATTCAAAGCAATAAAACTTTATTTTCTTTTTAATGACACCAAAGTTTTGTCGCAAGAACGTGTAGGTACACATCTCTGATTTATAAAATGCAATAAACTGAACTAAATAGATATGATGCAGATAAAACGACAAACGGAACAAGCGCCGATAGTACGGGCTGTCAGGCCGTGAAGTTTTTTGTGCATTTATTAAACTCATGATCATATAAACAACACAGAAAACTTTCCATTGCATTGGTAAATACCGACTTTCTTAAGTTCTCTTCATCGAATACATGTCAAACAATGATTTAGTTTATTTCACGGAGTCGTTTAATTCAAGAGGATGGTTTTTGTTCCGTAAAATCTCAGTGGCAAAAAGAAAAAAATGTTCCCAAACTGTTGTTCGAATGTTTATCATGCTGTAAACTGTCATTGAAAGCTCTAGGTGTACCACAAGAAACACGAGGATCTGTAGCCTTTACATTTGTTTTAAGCAACCCAGTTGCTCCCTTTCCCGATTGACCGTTCCAAGTGGTAAATGTTGGTAATCATGTATTTCTTTATTTTGTAACGTCCTGCCCCTTGTGTTGTTGTTATTTGTCCATTTTTTTGTCTATTTCTTTCTTAACTTGCACCTTATTCTGGTATAGTTCATTTTTAATATATCGTAGACCTGTTAGACCTGATTGTTAGCAATTTCCAGACAAAATAGTAACTCAAATTGTTTAACGCAAGTAGGCGTTATTTAACGTAATCTTACAGAACGCTAATCAGATAGGACTCAGTCATCGAGTATACACTGATAGGTGACAATGAAGTCTAAACCACCCCCATACTTCGTCCTTTCGGAAAAAAATGTTGAGTTACCAAAACATTGAAACAGATCACTAGACACTGTTCAAACATTTACATATTTAGCATGCCTCTATGTTATTGTATTGCTGATACCATGGTGCAAAAAAAGTCGTTATGACTGTCAGATAAATAAATAAATAAATAATGAATTCTATGGCCAAAGGTACTCATATATATATAGACATTGTGTCATTAATTAGGAATGAAAATGCAGATTCAAAATTTTGTTCCTGGAATGACAGTTACGTATTAGTTTTTCGATATGATATATTGCAATACATGTATAACATAAATGTTAAAAAAGGTATTTAATATCGGATATTGATAGGATATTCAGGACCCGTCATATTTGTATTGAAATATAGCCTTTATCTTGTTCAAGATATATTTGGGTCTGGTTAGCACGAACCATTGACCTTGTTTTCAACATGAATGAATCGAACAATGGTGACATGGATTACACGGGGTTTATTTTTAAATGCTACCAGCTGAATCATCGTGAATCGGTAATCTGCAGAAAGCAGTACGGTACGGTAGTCGTTCCGGGGGGATCGTTGAAGGATTGATGACTGCGTATAGGCAAAACACTTCAAAACAGCAAACTTCTGGTGCCAGTCCGTCTCCGGTGTTTCTGTTAGACCTACACGTCGTGTGATTTACATTTTATCGAATCCTGGTCTTTCTTGATCGGCGCGTTTGCAGAAAAAAAATCAGATGAGCGGATTTACTTTTATACCTCTCTCTTTATCATTTGTGCTTATTTAATATGTGGTTTTAAAGATGATATTTTTTTTATTGATATCAACTCGTTTGTATAGCGCATATTTCTCCATCTGTTGAAACCAATACTTGCTTTAGAAGCAGTAGTGGAATTTGTGAAATGAGAATGTCGGTTTCGTAGACAGTGTAGACAATGATGATGCCTTTGGTGTAAAAAGAGTGAGTTGTCTTAACATGGTGACCCGGTAATCTATAAAACAATTTCATTTGCATCGCTCAAAGGTGATCTGATATGACAAAAGACATGAGCATTTCAAATGATCTCATTTAGGATACCATAGCGTGACGTCAGCAAAGTATAATTCAGATGTAAAACGATGACTTTTTTTTTTGTGTGGAAAAAATGTATGAACAATGATGGTAACAGACCCTGATAGCAGGTCACCCAAGTATACAGACTGGTAAATATTTGGATTGTCTCCCTTTACATTCCTCAGTTACTAGTTATCGCGGAGTTTATACAAATTTTCCCCTCCAACACTCGCGGCTGTTTGTAAACTAAAAGATGTGTGAAGGAGATAAAATGATGGCTGAAACCAAGATGTCTTAATCAGACAAAAACTTGACGTGTCGTGTAATTCTCACTTGCGTTTTTATATGAGCGAATCCCTGAAAAAATATCTAATTTATATTATTTCCTTTCCAGTATCGTTTCAATTCCCATTTAAGATGTTAACAATAATTGATTTTAAATAATGAGTTTATTACATAGGCGATATCGCTCGGATCATCTGTTTGAAGTTAGGTTAAGAAGTCGATAAACCTCTGAAGCATTTTGTTCAGGAGATTAGTTAACATAAAGAATTGAAAATAATTTTAAAAAAAAAATGAGAAAAAAAAAGTAATGATAAAAATTATAAAGAAGTGTCGGCAAACTCGATGAACGATATCATGAAATAGGTATCTGCCTCCGTGGCCCAATGGATAAGGCATCGGCCTCCTAAGCCGGGGATTGCGGGTTCGAGTCCCGCCGGAGGTTGTTACATTTTGTTGGTCTTAAGAAACACAAACACATCAAAACAATATATTTTTTGTTGTTGTATTGGGGTTTACCGTCGCTGCGATAGTATTTCAATCATATAGCACGTCCAGCTAATTACAGGTGGAACATTTTTTGTTGTTGTTTTCTTGTAAGGATTGTAACTTAAAGAGAAAATAACGTTTTTCTTCAGCATCTAAGTGTCTGTTTACAACGTGTAATATTCTGGACGTAAAGGCTGCTAAAAGCAAATTTAGTTATTTCGGGTCATTAATATTATAATACATTGTTAACCTACATGATGTCCGTTTGACAAGATCTGAGAAGATAAAACAACAACAACAACAACAACACTAGAAAATACACACACAGATCCAGGGGGAAATGGTTTTGCATTCATCATTTTAGCTTAGATTATTTTTCTGGGTACAAATATATTACATTTTAAAGAAAACTAAACTGAACATATTTCTGTAATTGTACATGTAAGCCAGTTAGACAACATTCTTTTCGAGAAGACTTAAAGTCATCACTTTGTTCTTCAGATTGTTTTGCTTAAGTTGCTCTCCTCTCTCTCTCTCTCTCTACGACCGAAGATGTTTTTAAAACAATTAATCAACTCTAGAAATATACATGACATTGCTGTACAAGCTTATTGTATCCTATTCTATAACCGCCAGATTGTTCAAACCATGGTCAACATGTTTAATATATATTAATATCATTGTTTGAATGTTTTCCCTCTAACGTTACTCGTTAAATTGAAATACTTCAACTAACATCTCTGAGGAAGTTCTTGATTTAAAAGGGAAGAGTTCCATGTGAATAAGACATTATTTTCCTCAGCATAATGCTGGCTAGTTAGCACTTTCCGTCGAATTAATGGTTCTAAATGTTTTAAAATTTACCTGCAAATCCACCATTTATATTTTCACATTTTTAAAAGGAACATTACAATAAAATTATGACACTGATTGTTCTGGAAGCATTGGCAACTCTATACATCCTCCCCGCACCGCGACTAACACTAAATCAACATTAGCTTTCCTATATATTTTCCGATTTTTTTTTAAAGCTCAAAGCTTGACTCGACTTTTCTCTAATCGCTCATGACAGTTCTAAGCCATTCAGCCTTATTCCCGCGTTTCTAACTGGCTTTAAATTTGACGTATCTTCTAGAGAAATAAGAGCTACACACTTAAGGTGGCAGTAAATGTGAAGAAAAAAATCTAGTTAGCTCTTGAAAGGTTCGGCCATTTGTTAAAGTACTACGTCGTTAGATAATAAATAATTTTCCATAGATTGGCATTGAAGCGCACGCACTTGGCTCTATCACGGGAATTATGGCCGTTATATTAGCAGGAGCTACTAAGGTTGTGCTGGATGCAACCGTCAAGCTCTTCACCTAACACGGTGTGAGGGAAATGAAATCTCAACATCTTATTATGTATCTCCTACCGTCCTCTCCGACTGACATCTTTATTGCAAATTAAAATTATTTTCGACTAAATCTTTAAGACCGAGGGGCCATTTTGCGCGACTCGCCGGTTCATTATTTACAAGTATCCTTGGTTTGTTGCGATACGGGGAAAAGAGAGGTCTCTGGCGGTAGAGGCAACGCAAGAGGTGGTATTATACAGGGCAGAAGGCTATGAATGTCTCGGATCACTAACGTAATCTATATTTGCATATTCAAATATACGAAACCTCATATGAGAGAGGGGGGGGGGGGGGGGGGGGGGGGGGGGGGGAGGATGGACATGAAAGATTTGACAGAGCGGAAGAGAGAAAGAGAAAAAGAAAAATAAAACCGAAAAAATCGTTATAAATAGGAAGATCTACATTTGCCTGTACATGTATTGAAATGTTTAATGTATAAGAATGTATAATATTCTAAGAATATTTAGGCTTTCCTTATCTGAACAGTATCTTATGTCAACTTACTTTTTTCTTGCGGAGGAAAAACAGAAGATATAGAAATAAACAATGATTCCACAATAAGAAATGGATCCCCATATGCATATAGTACCTTATTCGTTAACACATTTTTTTCTCAAATATTTTTTTCCAATAAGCCTTCCGGTTTAGTGAAAAAGATTAAAATTACAAAAAGAAATGCAAATTTATAGCTTTGAACATCCATATTTTCTGTATTTAGACTCCAGTGCGGCCAGGCCGTGTCTAATATACCCATAAAATTGCTGATGTATCGAACGTTCATAAATAACCGTTAGCCGGGAGATAGGATTTGAACGCTGTTGTAGCGATCAAACGATTCTGAAGTTCCCAATGTGGGTGAAAAGTTTTCTTTATCTATCGGCATTCATGCTTAATTCGGCAAAGTTCTGTCAAAGACATCCCCTTCGTACACGGGATATAGACAGAGTGCAGGATTAGCAGACGACAATGGCGGGAAGCCGATTTTCTCGTCTGCTTTTGACACGTGAGTTGGTTCGATGACAGCATTACCTCCCCCGTATCTTGACTTGTAATCCCAGTATTCAGGAATTCAGTAATTACAAACCGATAGATAAATATTGTAAAAGAATGAATCAATCAAACTGTATCACTTTCACCGATTTTCCAACGTTTTATCATTTTGTTTGTTTAGATAATTCATTTTCAGTGAATTAAATCATTTATTTTCAGGAGAAAAAAAAGGAAATAACTAAAACATGGTAAGTCTGAAAGAACTTTTGTTTTGTTAATTTAAAAGATGACTCAGGAACAGTTGTACTGACATCATCAACAATCAAGACATAAGCCTAGCAGAGCTAGCAGATGTTAAAGTTGATGATAAAATACGAAAGGAAAGCAAATAGTTAGACAACAAACAGATGATTCCTAAAAAGTATTACATCGGCAAAGGTAATGTCAATTTGACGAAAATGACATTACATTAGACCATTTTTATGTTTTAGCCCAACATGCTTATATTTCAAGAGCCTATTCGGTATTGTAGGGGCATTATATAGCATTTAAATTCTTAGTTTCTTTATATCAAATGGTGATTTATTGTCCAATAACGATGATATATTTTAAGAAAGATATGTATTTGCTATGATCACGTGTGAAAGAAAATATGACTATGCATGAAAAAAATGTTCACTTTGTTTCATATTCTTGCGTATGTTCCTATTTCAGGTTAAAATATCTGCCTCTGAAAAATAACGGCATCTTTTCACTGTATTGCATATATGTGATTTTTTTCCTGTGTGTATCTGACAATCTTTCAACAAAAGCTTGGAAAAAATCGTTTATCATGAATTTTTATCTTTTTGTAAGCCATATTCTTTATATTTTTAAGTATGGATTGAATAAAGTAAATACGGCCAGGCGTGAGTTTCGCAAAGCATTTTAAATTGAGATTTTCCTCATGTCAAAATTGAAAATATAAGAGAGAAAATATCTAAAGCTTACTTATTTATTGACCTTGAGAACAGAAATTTTGCGTTCTTACTACATTGTATTATTGGCATGCTCTTGCAGAAGTCTAATTTCTTCGAAATGTACTTTCTTTTTTTTTGGAGATACAAAATTTAATATTATGGTTACCGCTAGTTTTTTTAAACTTACTTATTTTACGTCGATTACGAAACAAGTTCTTACAGCTAATACTAATCCCTCTCGACGGTTTCTGGGTTGGACCTGTACTTAACGCCTGGATAGGTTATAAAAATCCTTGACCCCAACGGGTTTGGTACATACCACTGGACCACGGTGCCTTTTTAAAAAAAAAGAAAGAAGTAAAAGCAAGAGTTTGAACTCACAGTGCATATTCATGTTTTTCCTTATGATCTGGAGCTGTCAAGATCCTGCAGAATTAAGACGTATAAAATATAAATAGAAAAACGCTAGAACTCCACATTTATCAGAATCAAACATATATATTTTAACCCTTTCCCTCATATAGACTCATTTTGACGCACTCACTAGGTACCACATAAAGCCTGATCTGCAGAAAACCACAGTTAAACCTTACCAAATTTATTTATAAAATCCTCATTTCCAGACCACTGAGGAGCAGCGAACAGCATAAAACCTGATCAGCCTGCGAGTTACTCGCAGGCTGATCTGGTTTTATGTTGTTCGCATAGGTCTTTTCATGGTGTCCTCTATGAGGGAAAGGGTTAAAGCATTTTTTGCCATGTGATTCCCATCCAAACACAATGCAACAGGAATTGTAAACCTAATTCTTCCTGAAATATCAATCTAATGCCCATGTTTGGGTTTTTAATATAACCGTTTAAAATCAAATTAAAAGTGAAATAACTCCAAATATTTCCCCAAATCTTCCACTTCAGTGGCAATAAACACTGGTAATCAAGCGTATTATGCCGATATTAATTTTCTTTGAAGGTATTACATGCACGGCCTCGTGAAAACAAAGGGATATATCAAGTTGACATATTTGTTTATAAAAGTTTAAAAATAATAAAACACATCTTTCAAAATCCATTTTATTTTCACTTTTCTTCGAGAGTGGGACGTTTCCAGCACGTCGATTAATCACGTGCGTCCGGGTGGTCGGATGAAAGAGCTTCAACTTAATGATAACATTTTCCTTATTTGGAAATGTTCCTATTTTGTTGGTGTCTGATTTGTAAGCAAGTCATGTCTGGCTTTGAGCGATGTTTAAAAATAGATTTCACCAGAGAAGGCTGTCAGTCGAACTGGCCTTAAATCGTTTGATTTTAGAGATTAGTTTAAATTTGAAACGGATGTCCAAATATAGCCCTCAAACATCTACATGTAGGGCTAAACAGACAGATGTACTATTGCGCTATAAATATACAATGTAATTGGTTTGTATTTTTATAATTCAGTTTTAATAGGAGAACAGAAAGGTACTAGAAAACTATTTTTAAAGCATTTATGAAATATAATCTGTTGATATAGGAACTGGGTTGGATTTCGTCCGTGCTTCTAGGTCTTAATCATGATTTTGTTTACTTATCTGTTTACATTATCATGCATGACTGAAGAATAATAGACTGTCATGTATATGTTATTAAGCCTCTACCTAATTTTCATGTTATTTTACCCAGTTGTTGTTGTTGTTGTATTGGGGTTTACCGTCGCTGCGATAGTATTTCAATCATATAGCGACGTCCAGCTGATTACAGGTGGAGGAAGACCCCGAGTACACAGAGGTACCCGGGTAGAACCACCGACCTACCGCAAGCCATACCCACTTGTTGGCTAGGATGTTAGTCTTATATGCTCATATTTTGAAATTCGAATAAATGAGTTTACAGTAATTGAAACACTAGAATGTCATTAGTGTAGTCTTTATAGATGATCAAAATTAGATCAAACATTTGCGAATAGTGTTTGTTGCTTGTGTTCATATGATGTAAACAGTTCACTTTGAACCCATATACAGTCAACCCCATCCAAGGCGGCCAGTCAAGAGTACAAAACCACGTGGTCGCTTAGGACAGGTTATTCTTATATGGAGATTTTGCACATCTTTGAAATCTTAATCTTAAGTTAAAAAGAGACCGGCTGCTTAGCAGTGGTGACTTTTAGCGTAAGTTATTTTATACCATACTGTACTGTACTTTGATATTGCAAAAGGAATAACGGTGAAGAAAAAAAAAACTAGAGGTTGTTTGTTCTCGGACTCATTCTAAATATGAATTACTTTCTCTGAGAAAAAAAAACTCTATGATTGACAATCGTCTTTTTATCATCTCCCGGTGTCTATAAATGTCAGAAAAATCCCAAGTGCTCCTCGAGCTGCAGACGAAAATATGAAACTCGAATCCAGTCGAACATCGTTATTACAATGAAGGCTTGTTTTTTGTCTCGTGCCCGCTGTGCTGCAACATATCATCTGGGTCTCTCGCTCTGACTTCAACCGTATCGAAAGTCACGTGGTCAGAACCCTACCGGGGGAAACCGATGGACCGGACCGTCATTAAAGAGTAATAAACGGCGACCATAATTGGATCTGGCACCATTGTGGTTTTTTTGGTCCTTTTTACTGCCTTCATGCGAGAGCAGTTCTGAGAGATAAGCACGTGACTTTATGTGGCTGGAAAAACTGCAGCCGCCATGCCAACTTTTATTTAATATTTTGTTGAGAGTTTCAAACTTTTTGTCAAATTTCTCAGCATTTGGTGAGTATTTCAAAATTGAATAGGAGAATTTAAGTCCCATATCGATTAACAAGGAGAAATAAATGATAATATACAAAAAAAAAACACATTCGTGGAATATTCGCTACATCATTTCCAACATAAAATTGTTATATATTTTAAGGGGAAAAAATAGCAACGTACAAATCCAATGCAAAACGATGTTTGGAACCTCAAGTGCCTCCAAACATATGACTTAGACAATAGGAGATGCGTTCGTAAGATATGACAAAACCTGCGTGCAATGTTCTCTATTGTGATAAGGGCGGTAATTCTGTTCGTCTCACTGACAGTAGTTCAGTCATTTGGAGACTATGTGTACTTATGACAAAAATAGTTCTGTCAGACTGAAGTATCACACCGTGAACATTTTTCATGATACCACACTCAACATTGGGCCAATCAGTCCTGGAATATATGCTGATCGTGCAATGCAGGGGCCTTAATTCTGAGAGAAAAAAAAATCCTACCAAAAAGCCAAGACGTTATGCGCAGCCCTTCCCCCCTACCCCATCTCTCACGAAAAAAAGAGTTGAATTAAAAAGAATGTCTGACTGGGTGAATGACAGACTGACGGAGTGCGGAAATATACGCTCATCCTGTCGGATCGGTAGAGACATGAATGAAGACTTGTCAGAATCTACACTATATAATATATATCCGGTGCAGTAAAGGCATTTTGGTAGTGTCTTATTAGAACAACGCGTTCGCTAGAGTAGTCTACTGCTCCTCATGTGAGGAGATATTTGCTTGTTGAGTTTAACGTCCCATCGACAGTTTTTTAGTCATTTTTGGACTATGTCTACTTTAGACAGTCATATGGGAAGAAACAATATTGAACCACATGAATTGAAAAATATCAAATTTATTTGTCTAGTTTTAAACAGTTTATGATGATATAAGATATATCTGATAATAAAAGACAAAAGCAAGAAACAATCTTAGCACCAATGTTTGAGGCAAAGCATGTAAATACCAGCTTTATTTATGACATTCACAAACAGTTTTTGACTTGCTTTAAGAGAGATTTTATTTGTCAGTCAATATGAATGATTGATAGTTCCGGAAATGAAAATAGTTCGAAAACCGTCAACTGTTTTTCATTTTATAAATCAAAAGCGAGTTTATTTACCTGCAGTATCACTGTATACACGGAGAGTTGCTAGCAAAATGATTTCCTCCAAAGAACAAAGGTTTCTTATATATACATATTTTCATCTTCAGATATCGGACAGGAGATCATAAAATTGATATAAATACGAATGCATTTCGGAAGCAAATCAATGATATCGGTTGCAAATATCAAAAGGCGCACTCGGCAAATCTTACAGACGACAGTTTTATTCCAGCCGAAAATGATCCGAGCTTGGCTCCCAGGACGGCCTGATGGTATCAGGCCTCACAAAGGCAGGGAAACTAAATGTTTAACATCACGGTAAGTGTACGCCTGTCAAAAAAGGCGCTGGCTAAGACGAGATGGTGACTGATATTTTTTTTTATTCGTGGCGGAATTATTGCTATGGTGATAGGAATCGGAACATCGTTTACTGTCGTATGTAATAAAGTTCAGGAACGTTTGTCCCAGACTGACCCCAATCATGGTTTCTTGGTTTGTCTGCAGCAATGGCGGCGATAACAAATCAGGATATTATCCAATCGTGTATCATATCATAAATATTTAAGATTCCGATGAATCTTTTAGATATATCTCAAAAAAAAAATAAAAAAAAATACGGAATCAGTAAATTTACCACCAATGTATTAGAAGTCAACCAAAACTAGTGGCCAACCAGAAGGTCTTAAAATACAAAATTATCAGCAATTTATTTCCATTGTAGAACATATTTTTATTTTACAATATACAAAATCAAGTGTTTCCACAAAGTTAAGGTGACCTCTAATTTTTGAAAATTCCAAGTCATTTCTCCATACAGTTAAAGCTTGCTTCAGCCCTCTAGAAATGTCTGAATAGACGCTATCCTATACTTTAGACACATAGTGCTGCTACACTGCAGTACCATGTCATAGATATGCGGCATGATGTTACATTTTCCTGACATCGGGCAAATGACTCCTATAAGAAATAGTCTTAAGAATGGAAATGAAAAAGGGAAGAAGACGTTTTTATGAAATCGAGAAATCGATATGAAATTCCATTTTACGTCCACATTGTATTTACAACATTTAATTTTGAATGTATTTCCTTTTCCTCAGAAAAAATGTCAAATTTAAAAATTGTTATTTATTCATCCGTCAACTTTTTTT
Organism: Solen grandis; assembly: GCA_021229015.1. Lineage (NCBI taxonomy): Eukaryota > Metazoa > Mollusca > Bivalvia > Adapedonta > Solenidae > Solen > Solen grandis. The sequence goes on along the minus strand of CM037780.1, from coordinate 71,111,377 downwards.
CTGTATATAAATAAAAAAAACAATAGCAAGAGTTTTAGGACAGTGCGTTATTCAAAAATTCTCAAAATATCTTGATCAAGTATTTGTTTTATTATCTTTGATACATTTATATATTTAAACAACAACAACAAACGTTTAGTAGTCCGCAAATTTTCATATTATGTTAGTTTGCTCGGGTAACTATTTATTCCCTCAAAATAGTATATTGTTTTCACAAGATAACTATTTCGTTCCCTCAAGATAGTTTATTGTTCCCACAAGATAATTATTTCATTTTCACAAGATAGTATCTTGTCCCAACAAGATTAGTATCTCTCGTTCCCTCAAGAGTATATTGTTACCTCAAAAAATATATTATCCCCTCAAGATAAGTATCTCGTTCCCTCAAGAGAGTATGTCGTCCCTCAAGAGAGTATGTCGTTCCCTCAAGAGAGTATGTCGTTCCCTCAAGAGAGTATGTCGTCCTTCAAGAGAGTATGTCGTTACCTCAAGAGAGTATGTCGTTCCCTCAAGAGACGTTACCTCAAGAGAGTATGTCATTCCCTCAAGAGAGTATGTCGTTCCTTCAAGAGAGTATGTCGTTACCTCAAGAGAGTATGTCGTTCCCTCAAGAGAGTATGTCTTCCCTCAAGAGAGTATGTCGTTACCTCAAGAGAGTATGTCGTTACCTCAAGAGAGTATGTCGTTACCTCAAGAGAGTATGTCGTTCCCTCAAGAGAGTATGTCGTTCCCTCAAGAGAGTATGTCGTTCCCTCAAGAGAGTATGTCGTTCCTTCAAGAGAGTATGTCGTCCCTCAAGAGAGTATGTCGTTACCTCAAGAGAGTATGTCGTTCCCTCAAGAGAGTATGTCGTTCCCTCAAGAGAGTATGTCGTTCCCTCAAGAGAGTATGTCGTTCCCTCAAGAGAGTATGTCGTTCCCTCAAGCGAGTATGTCGTTCCCTCAAGAGAGTATGTCGTCCCCCAAGAGAGTATGTCGTTCCCTCAAGAGAATATGTCGTTCCCTCAAGAGAGTATGTCGTTCCTTCAAGAGAGTATGTCGTTCCTCAAGAGAGTATGTCGTTCCCTCAAAAGAGTATGTCGTTCCCTCAAGAGAGTATGTCGTTCCCTCAAGAGAGTATGTCGTTCCCTCAAGAGAGTATGTCGTTCCCTCAAGAGAGTATGTCGTTCCCTCAAGAGAGTATGTCGTCCCTAAACGAGTATGTCGTTCCCTCAAGAGAGTATGTCGTTCCCTCAAGAGAGTATGTCGTTCCCTCAAGAGAGTATGTCGTTCCCTCAAGAGAGTATGTCGTTCCTCAAGAGAGTATGTCGTTCCTCAAGAGAGTATGTCGTCCCCAAGAGAGTATGTCAGTTCCCTCAAGAGAGTATGTCGTCCCCCAAGAGAGTATGTCGTTCCCTCATGAGAGTATGTCGTTCCCTCAAGAGAGTATGTCGTTCCCTCAAGAGAGTATGTCGTTCCCTCAAGAGAGTATGTCGTCCCTCAAACGAGTATGTCGTTCCCTCAAGAGAGTATGTCGTTCCCTGAAGAGAGTGTGTCGTTCCCTCAAGAGAGTATGTCGTCCCTCAAGTTTGAATCTCGTTCACTCAAGATAGTGCTAGTTAAATGAAAAGAAAAGCACTGTCACCCACATGTCGTATCGTCTATTGTATATAGATCTTTTCAAGAGGTAAAACAATTAAGATTATATTTAACGAAGAAGGGATGGTAAATCGTCTTTAACTAACACTCATTCAGTTTATATTGCCACAATTCAGACGCCTTTTTACTCACACATATTCAAATAAAAAAAACTTTAATAACACTCATTCATATATGCAATTTAAACCTTAATCACACTATTCAATATATGGCCAATTTAAATGCCTTTAAGTAACACTCATTCAACTATATAAGCGCAATTTAAATGCCTCTAAGTCACACTCTTTCATACTATATAGGCGCAATAAATGCCTTTCAGTCACACTCATTCAAACTCTATAGGCGCCATTTAAATGCTTATAACTCACACTCATTCATACTATATAGGCGTAATTTAAATGCCTCTAAGTCACACTCATTCAAAGTTTGAATAAGTGTGAGTTATAAGCATTTAAATTGCGCCTATATGTATGAATGAATGTGAGTTAAAGGCATTTAAATGGCGCCTTTATAGTATAAATGAATGTGAGTAAAAGGCGTTACTCATTCAAACTATATAGGCGCAATTTAAACGCCTCTAACACACTCCTTCAAACTATATAGGCGCAATTTAAACGCCTTTAACACACACTCAGCAATTTAAACGCCTCTAACACACTCCTTCAAACTATATAGGCGCAATTTAAACGCCTTTAACTCACACTCATTCAAACTATATAGGCGCAATTTAAATGCCTTTAACTCACACACATTCATACTATATAGGCGCAATTTAAATGCCTTTAACTCACACTCATTCATACTATATAGGCGCAATTTAAATGCCTTTAACTCACACACATTCATACTATATAGGCGCAATTTAAACGCCTCTAACTCACACACATTCAAACTATATAGGCGCAATTCAACGTCTTAACCCTTTCCCTCATATAGACTCATTTTGACGCACTCAATAGGTACCACATAAAGCCTGATCTGCAGAAAGCAAAACTCAATCCTTACCAAATTTAATTGTAAAATCCTCATTACCAGACCACTGAGGAGCAGCGAAAAGCATAAAACCTGATCAGCATGCGAGTTACTCACAGGCTGGTCTGGTTTTATGCTGTTCGCATAGGTCTTTACATTGTATCCTCTGTGAGGGAAAGGGTTAAAGGCACACCCATCCAAACTCTGTAGGCACAATTCAAACACTCATTTATACGCAAATATGCATATATTTGAGTATACATGTATATCGAGGTCTGAGAGTGAAACTAGGCTAAGTGGATATATATGTATTTATATTAAGCCTAGTTTTGGTTTCACTCCTCGATATTGGCTTCGGGTCATAAAACTTACGCAAATGAGTTTTTTATTAACTTGATCTTAATTTTCCAAGATTCTTTAAAATATTTACTGAATCAAATAGATATGTTTGTGTTAACTATTATATTTTTTATTATCGTGAATCTAGGCCTACCGGTACTGAAACTAGACTTATATCACATGGAACATAAACTAGGGTATAATGTAAATGTACACCATTTACACTATGTAAATATCTTTGTTATGAATTATATATTAAGATAAAAGAGCATGTGCATGCATCTACGTGCAGTTATAAAACGTCGCAAATGAAGGAGAATAATTTTATAGCTCATTGTCCTTTGTTGTAGGGATTCAACTTTTGTTCAGCAAATCAGAACATTTAACTTTTCACATCAAAGGGCAAAACATTGTTGACGTCAAGATGGCTGTAGTTGTCATTCGAGAAACTTCAAAATTAGGATTTTTTTTGTTATGTTTTGAGTATTAGACTGAATTAAAACATATTTTCGCCCAAATGTTTATTTCATGAACAGTTCATCAATTTAATGAAAGCATTTTCTCATCATAATAGGCATATTGTATAATAATGTTTTTTTTGTTTTTGTTTTTTTATTGTTTTTTTTTATTTTATAATTCTCGCTTCATTACAATTTGATTCATTAGGTCAGTTTATTGATTATACATTAACTATTTGCATTATTTTACTTGAAAAATACGGTACGGTAGTTGACGGTTTTTTCTCGCACAAATTATTCAATGCGACAACATACAAATAGGTTTTCATTCCACTTTTTCACGAAAAATTACAAGGAAGGGTAAATTTTATATGATTTATGTCATGAACATTTACATTGCCTTTAACTCACACTCATTCAAACTATAAAGGTGCAATTTGAACACTCATTTACCGGTATACGCAAACGTGCATTATGTTGAATGTTAATAAAATAAAATCTATATCTAGATGTACAATAATTGCATAAAACATGTATATTACTTCTATAAAATGTGTTCATAAAGAAAAAGACATGCCAATTTTGAACAAGAAATGACTATTCATTTACAAAGAAAGATTTAAAAAAAATTGAATCGTTCATGATATCCTGTATGAATTCAAATTTTGATAACAAATCTGAGCCAACAGCTGAGGTAATTAAAACTGCTGCTAATTGGCTAGCTTATCAGAAGCGCGTGTGTCACAGACCGCCAAATGCCCGCCGGGGAGGAACGGCCACGACAACGGGTAACCCTCGTGGTATGTTGCCTTGCGTATAAACGAATAAATACCCGAAATTATCCGCTTGGAATCGAACATCGAATCACTTACGTGTGGAGCCAGGTTACATAGAGCAGACAACCCTGGTAGCAGACGGCGTACTGACAGATTGCAGCCGAAGGTTGAAACGTGTATCAGTCCCGAGCGGTAAGCCCGCATCCTCGCCGCAGGATTATTTGTAGATTAATATCGCCTATCTGATAAAACGCTGATTAAATATTATCGGAGAAAATCAATACACAAATATCAAGAAAGGTATACGTCATGCTGTCCGGAACCGAGCGTGCTCGTAAATCATGCTCGCACGTGAATTTGGATTATCCTTGATAAAAAATATGCGATGTTGAGAATTCTCAGTATTCGGGCAATTGTTCACCTTGTCTTAGAAATTACCCGGAAATTTTAACCGGGTACAAAATGTCAGTATGTCAGCCCCTATGATAGCATTATTCTCTCCCTGATGTGGAGAAGTTTGCTTGATATATGTATATAGATTCTTTTCTGATGACGACCAGTACTAGAATCTTTGATCGCTGGACCCAACATATCAACAGGGTCACTATCGACATCGTGCAGTTGTAAAATCGACGAAGGTGCTATGGCTGCTGCTAATGATAAAGGAAATGAAGGCGATGATTGTACTATTGATAATGTTAATGCTGTGTCTGATGATGATTAAACATGTTGTCTTATCATGATGATAATGCTTAAGATGGTGGCGATGATGCTGCTGCTGCTAGTAACGATGATGACGACGACGAAGACGATAATAAAAGTTGTCGTCAACGCCGGTATCGATCCCAAGGTTTTATCGAAAGGTAACAGAATGTTGTTTCACTGTGAGTCGAGCATGACAAAAAAATTCTCTTGAATATCATAATAGTTCACATAAAAATCATGATGAATTACCAGAAATCTGAAACACAATAATTTTGAGATAGCAAAAACAAAACAAAAAAACATCCAAATAAAAAGCCAAATAATAACAATGAAAATGACGACATAAAATCCGACCAGAGAAAGTGGCGAACTCCTTGGCGACAAATGTTCTAACCCGTGTTTCTGGAAAGGTCGCAAAACCTGATTCAAGCAACAATACGTTATTATTCGGCAGATTTTTTTTCTATCTACATATTTTATGAGAGTTTGCATATGTATTCATTCACTGAAAAACTCATTGTTTTACGAGGCTTGCCGATGTTGATAGTGATGTGCCTGAACTTTGTTTAAGAGTTTTAATTTGTTATTAATTTCTTCCCTTTAAATACCATTAAAAAACTTGGTTGTTTTTTGTTTCATTCTGTTTCGTGTCACTTGAAATTTATAGTTTCGAGTGTCGTCATAATTGTTGTTGTTGTTCATTCAAATAAAATATGTCTGTGCTTTTTATCACAGATGTGATTGGCTTGCATAGGACATTTGTAGGATATTGTTTGACTACGATAGAGCAAAAATCGAATTTTTACCCTACGCAGAGCAACATTGAAGACAAAATTTGGAACAGAAATATTTATTAAGCTTTTAATTTGTTAATAAAAAGATATTGACAGAGAAGAACGTAAATTGGTGCAATTTTACAGTTTGATATAATTTCATAATTGTGCTCTCGGTTAAACATCTTTTGTTAATGAGCGTAGCCACATTGTAATATCACGCAATAGACAAACGACATGGTACCACACCAAGTCAAATCATTCTGACAACAGGTCAACCAATCTTTTGAACTACCCTTATAAGCAAGTGAGATAAATCAGCACATTTTTTAAAAATAAAAATGAACTTGTAATGTAACGACCGAATATTAAATCCACAACCTCCCGGTTCCGGGGAGGACACTCTAACCCTCGGCCACCGGGGCCAATGAATAAATAAATAAATAAATAAATAAATAAATAAATAAATAAATAAATAAATAAATAAATAAATAAATAAATAAAATGACACGTAGCTTTAACATGTGTCAAAGAGAAGAGGACCACTTATGAAGATGTCAGTCTCGTGTTTAAGATCAAAGCTGCTTCTCACCATCATATAGATAACGATAATTAGTCGTCTGCTAGCCCACTCATGGCTGCCATTAGCCTAACGGTAAATGGTTTGACATTCGGCACGCGCTGAGGTCACGTGTCGATAATTAACTCACGCGGGGGGTTATCAAAAATAACTGACCACTCTTGACAGATGGATAACGAATGTGGACGGGTAGCGCCCAAATTTGTTGACATTCAAAACAATCGGATCACTTCGGATTTGGCCGCATATATGCACATGATAAAGGAAAACACTGGCCAAAGATTAGAATTGACTCTTTCTTCATATGTCCCCCCTTTTCGCCAAAAAATCCTTCTTTTTTTTCTTTTTAAGAGCAGAAATAAATCCGAAAGTCTATCCATATTGCGAAAATATGTTTTTAATTGATACTCATGTTTGAATAGGCCGAATAAAAGAAAATGGAAACATCAATCAATGTACAGGCTACTTAGTATGTTATATGTAAGTATGATAAGTATGATTTTTAAGGTACTAATGAATATGAGGTTCTATTTTAAGATTATTAGTTATTTTAACTGTTAAAAACAGAACGTCGTATTCATTATAAATAGCAATGTTTGAAGAAAACAAATACAAATGCTTTTAATTATTTTATCATCATACTTGCAAAAATAGTTTGGCATAGTTTAGAAGTGTTTTACTGTTTCATGTCTTTATTAAGCTGTTATTTTGACAACATCATGAGATTTCAATTAAACCGAGAGATATTCTATAAATATTAATAATAATACAAAGGTCTTATTTGGACCCCCCGTCTCTCGACAGTTCGGCTGCTTTTGTTTCCTTGATTTTAACCAACATTATTTAAAGATCAAGATCATTCTACATGTAATTCTGTCTGTTCAGGACTTTATCAATTCGAGACAAAATAAGTGCTGGATTGCTGTGATATCAAGCCGTAAACAATTGAGAAAAAAATACAACTCTGCAACAGGGATCAATCTGCCCTAGTGCCTCGTATGCAAAGGAGAAAACTTATATTAGAGCCACTCTAAATGACATTGGTGAGTCGCGACAAAGGATCGTATCAACGACCTTCACCTCAACAATACGTGTATATTGAAAGCACCCTATACACTTCTTGTTACTCTGTTTTTATGGATGCCGTGTATGATAATTGTATGTACAATATTTTGACTGCGTGACGTCACCAATATGCTGCCATAATCCGAAATAATGAATTAGAAAAAAGAGGTTTTATTGCCATTTCTTCTGTCTCTGACTGAATGCATCCATATACAATGTACCTGAAATGGACACCCTAAAGCCCCAAGGGAACCATTCAGCAGCGATCATATGTCCATTCGGATGTTCTTCGTTCTTATCTGTACAATGTAAAATCCGGACCGCTAGTCGGGCACTATAGCAACGCCTGATTGCCATGAAAGTTTATCATCCTGTAATCTACGTGTTGTATCTTTTCTATTGTTTATAATTCCTGTCTTCGTCAGATTCCAGAAACAATGATGATGGTGATTGTTAAAAGCCTTGCTACCTTAAAAGCCCGCTACCGCGATAGTGTTCGTAACCTGATAGTCGGTGGCCCAGAGACGCTCCAGTATGCTCATTTCTTAATGGAACTGGTGAATTATAGCTCCCAGAAAATCGAAGTGTTTTATTGATGCCATGAATTCTATATATCGTCAGTGGATTCAGTGGTGTTAAAAACCCAGTTCCAGCTTAGAAGTGACTACTATTACATCGAGGACAAGTTTAATGATACTCTCACACGAGAATCTCGTTGTAGGACGAGAATTTGATACTCAGGCCAAGCAATATGGATGGTGCTTTACGAGGATGCCGCCAAGTGCATATGATAATCTGTGAAAAAAATGCGTCAAGAAAATATAGTAATTTCTTTATTTAGCATAGCTTGCACAGCGGTAGAACTGTTGAAATGTGACATTGGCACCTACGTTAGGCGAAAATAAAAAAGTTGCTTGTTTCCACTAACATCTCCGAAAAAATAGGGTTGGTAGGTCGGCTATTTTTTTTTTAAACTTTATTTTTAACTTTTTTCCCATTTTTACCTTATTTATTTAGATGAATTGACGAAAAACAGCGTTTAGCAACCGTAATAGCCCGAATGCTACGAAAAAAAGTTTAGGGTCGGTACAAAAAATTAATGGAAACATGTAACTTTTCAAGGTCTATTACGCCTTACTATATAAAATAGAAGCATCACCTTCCTTTAATTGATTTAATCTTAAAATTTAAGCTAAATATTGTTTTTAATTGTTATACATTCATGTAAAACTTATTATAAAGTTCACGAATAATAAAAAAAAAAAATCAAATAAAACATCATATTAATCCAGAGGTATCTTGAAAATAATTTTAATGAAACAAGTGATGTACTAACGTCAATTTCATTAACAGAAAAATAGCTAATAACCTTGAAACATCTTATTTCGAACATACATTTCATCTAAGCATGAACTTAATTTAAAATTAATGTAAATCAATTTTTTCAGTTTCATCTTTTCATCTCTATGTAAAATCTAATCACACCAAAAGTACTCAATTTGTTGGTCAAATAAGTCTGAATTCGTTTCCTATATTATCAACATTCATATATTAGGAGATTTTCATTTTTTTAATCATTAATTATTAGTCTTTTTATCCTTTATTTTTTTTCTGCAAAAATATGTTAGGTCTCCTTGGGTGGGCATTCGATGAAACACATTCGGTCGTCATGGTGACGATGTTTGTATACTAATCCGTGATTTGAAGTCCCAGACCAGACCAGACGGGTCGATGTAATCATGACTTTATCTTCCCGCCTCCTTTGTGGTGAATAAACTCAAAGGATATCCTGCTTATCCCTTAATATGAAAATAAAACTAGACACCGCCGGCAAACCATGGTAAATTTAACGCCGTGCGGTGTTATTACTTTTAATAATAACCTCATAACCTTTTATCTATAGCATCACTAGTTTCTAAGTTCACAAATGACTTCTTCATCTTATGAAATATTTTATATATGCAAGTTATTTCTCCAGACATCAAACAAACGACCAATATGATGAAACTGTCAAACGAACCTCTAATAAAAAATGATATAAATAATATAAATAAATATAGATAAACGATGAGAAGCTTTTGAGACTGGTGGTTTATAGTTTGTTACAAACGTATTACAAATGAGACATGAGAAAGGATTATACAGTCAAATTTGTCTTAAGCGGTCAGTCATTGAAACAAGATAAACTGGTCGCTTAACAGAGGTGATCGCTTAATGAAGTCTTAATATACACATAATGCTACATTTTGGTCATTTTTAAATTGACCGCTAAATACAGATTGACTGCTTAGTGCAGATGACTGCTTATTCAGGTTCGGTTGTATATGGCAAGTGTCCGGATAACGTAGTGGTTAACACAAGGTCAATCCAGATTCGAGCCCAAGTTTGTCCAGCGTTGTACATGTAAGACTATAGGTCGGCCGTTCAGACACAGGAGTTTTCTTCGTGTTCAAAAGACAACGCGAACGCCATAAGCAGTGCCAACAATGTCGCTTTCTGTGAAATCGTCGTAAAATATAAAGTTTAAACTAGGAAAATCTGGACGTTTTATATATGTCTTCCTATAACTGATTGAACCGAAATTTCATTTGCATATTTACATTTAAAACCATATCTATATAAAATAAAGTAGTATGGTATAGAAATTCCAAAGATGACATTGGCATATTTCATATCATTGTAAATTTGGCGTCTCAACACAAAGCTTGTCGTAAATTATATTTCGTTGGAAAAATTTGTCGTTATAGAACAGAATGGGATAAACACTTTCACCCCTGTAGCAACGTGTGTTCACGGAGTATATACACCTTGTAAAATGACTTTTGAATTCATGTATGTTAATGTATTTTTGTTGTCGATAAATCTGTTAATTGTTCATGTTTGAACATTCAACGCATCTATTTATGTTCTTTATTATTCTAAACACAACGTTTGATTGACAGGTGTATTGAAATCAATCCAATTAGCACTTTCGCACAAAGCTTAGTGCAGAGTCAACCACAAATCAGAAAATATATTAGAAAGGCTCGCATAAGGCACTGTGCACGTTACATTGACAGCCTAGTTTGCTTGTGACCCATTTAAACAAATTACATTACACATTTCCCTGTAAATACTACATTTAACTCTTAAAGAGAGGAAAAATGATATTACGGCCGTGTACCTTTATCCAACACATAAATCAGAATTTAATTCCGGCAAATATATTACCGCTAAACCAATTAAAGCTACTAAGTAACTTAATAATGCAACAAAACAGGGAAAGAACATAAATTACTAGCAAAATGTTTTCAATTGCTATCAACCGACGTTGGAATAACACCTCATAATTCGCACTAAAAACACGCATAAAAATAAATAATACCAGCGTTGAATCTGGATAGAGGAAAAAAACTATATTTTGATATAAGACTCGTCACGACTGTAAATTTTGACACGCGTTAAACGTCTTGTCATGGAGGCAAAAAATCTCTTTCGAAGTGAAAGAGATAAATTAATCTTTCCCTTCTGATCGTGGGGAAAACATGTGATGGCGGACAGTGTCGGCGGTAGTTATATACAATATTATCATTTCACCACTGTACATGCGCCAGATATAGTTGCCGGTGTTTTTATTGGCTCTATATATCAAGTTGAAATGTTCATCATGATTAAGAAACATGATTTTTGAAATTTATTTGAAATTTCAACACAAATATCGTACGTTTGTATAATTTTGAGAACAAACTGTTATAATTTGCATTTTATTTCAATATTAACCGTTGTTATCTTGATTAAGGCAGAATTGGAGTTGCTATTAAATTGACAATATAGACGGATATTTGGATATGCAAATCCGTAATTTTTTAGCCCATGAAAAGCTGTATCTAAATACAATATGGCGAGACATTTAAACAGTTCATTTGCATATTACATTGCGTATTTCAGCGACAATAAATATAAACATATTTCTGGTAATATTGATATAACTTTTAATCTAAAATGCCGGTATTACAATTTCTGGCTATTTATTATAATTGATCATATTAATAAATAACCTCTGCGATTATAATTTTACGGGTTAAAGTATAACAATTGGGGCTCGAATTTGAGTGGGACGAATCATATCCTTTAAAATTATATCTAAAATCGTATAATATATGTATATATATCACGTCGTTTACAATGATAACATGTCATGTCGTATATATTGATAACATGTTACCATTAATTACGATATGTTTTGCCTAATAATATCGTATATAATGATAACATGTCATGTCGTATATATTGATAACATGTTACCATTTATTACGATATGTTTTGCCTAATAATATCGTATATAATGATAACATGTCATGTCGTATTTATTGACAACATGTTACCATTAATTACGATATGTTTCGCTAATAATATCGTATATAATGATAACATGTCATGTCGTATATATTGATAACATGTTACCATTAATTACGATATGTTTCGCTAATAATATCGTATATAATGATAACATGTTATGTCGTATATATTGATAACATGTTAACATTATAAACGGCATGACTCGTCCCATTATGTCGTATATAATTATAATATTTCATATCGTTTATAATGATAACATGTTATCATAAAATCGTATATAATAATAGCTGTCATGTCATATTTTTAAATTTTTTAAGTTTACATTTTATAAAAAATTCGCCCTATTCTATCGTATGATAACATGTCTATATGTATATAATAAAAGTGATAACATGTCAACATTATAAACGACATGACTCGCCACATCATATCATATATTATAATGATAACATGTCAACATTATAAACGACATGACTCGCCACATCATATCATATATGATAATGATAACATGTTATCATAATACTCGATATGATTCGCCCCATCAAATCTATATCATGATAACATGTCATGCCGTTTATAATGATAAAATGTTACCATTGTATACGATATGATTCTCCCCGTCCAATTTTATTAAATGATATGTCATGCCGTTTATAATTATAACATGTTACCATAATATGCGATATAATTCGCCCCATTAAATCGTATAAAATAATAACATGCCATGTCGTATATAACGACGTCCTATTCTATATATTTGTAACATGATCACCACGTCATATCGTGTATATGGTAACATGTTACCATTATAGTTATATGATATGATTCGCCCTATTCAATTTCAAGCCCCAGTAGATTAAACTGGAAGTCCTTTGCAGACCAATTAGATTTACTGTATTTGCTTATCCCTTCTCTTGTAGACAGGGAACGAACTACATTATGTTTGTTTCGACTGAGAATTCCTTTCAGTCTGATCTTGCAGACTGTCTGTGTATTTTAAAAATCATAAATTTTCGTTGACATTTAATTTCGTTGATTATGCACCTAAAGGAATTTCGCTGGTACATTTATTAATAAATCTATGTATTAGAAAACGGGATGTCTATATAAGAGACATGTTTTCGTGGGGATTAATATTCGCGGATAAGACCAATCACGAAGTCGACGAAAATTAGTGTCCCACGAAAATTACATCATGGATATCTATGACTTGATGAATACTAACTTCAATATTCATGTACTAATTTATGCCCTCATTATTACGAATATAATGAACTTTAAGTTATATTTGAAACAAAGATTTTTTTCTTTGCCGTGCAGACTATGTAGAATCTGAGCTACAACATTATATGAGCAAACAGAGGAGGAGACCCTGATCAGGGTCAACTCTAATCTGGGTCTGCTCTGTTTGCCAATGCGTCAAAATGCGTCTGTATGAGGTTAATATATACGGGTGGACATTAGCAACTCTTAAATTAGGCTGTATGAAGGAAAACATGTTTAAACGACAGACTTTATTTTAAACACAGATCTGGATCGGTACGGTTTTTTCCCCCTTAATACCAGCTTAAATTATTACCCTCCATCGCTTTGATATATCTCTGAAAAGAGAAAATTGATAAAATAAACATTAAACCTGAGTGTTGATTCAAATTAATAATAAGAATGTAACAAAACTTAAAGAGCCATAATTATTACAAGTCGTAAAAATACACAAAGGAAGAGGCGGGACAATCATTAAGCCTTCTGAGAAGGGGGCGTGTCCGCTCCAGATTGCGCAAGAAAGGTTCAAGTAATATTATGTTGAGCCAAATAAAAAAGAATGAAATACCTGCAATTGATACAAAGTAAATATGTGAGCCTTACTTTAATCAGTTATATTGATTTGAAACACCGCTTTGATCTGTGTGCAAAAAAAAAAAAAAAAAAAAATGGAATGGTTTGAGCAAAGGCTATGTTTCAAAAGAACAATGATTAAAACGCTATGCTAGGTAATATCTTCAAACGTAATCCCAGTAATTAATGCACCTTGTTTTGTGATAATGTATTTTTATACATATAATCTTTGTGTGAATACAGATTGAGACACCCGGCTAAGTGTGAATTATGAAACGTAATGAAATAAATCTGCATAGGCCAGGTAGACACCAGGTAATGTATTTATAACCACATTTATTGTTTATGTATTTTATGTTATCCCCAGACATTGGATTGAACTTTACCTAATGATTTCATCACAGAACTATAATCAAATACGAGTATACCACACAACACGTAAAGCAACTAATATGCACATACAGACGAGGGAGGGCAAAGGGAATCAGGTAATTAATTATTAGATAGATAAAGTGTGTATAGCAGAGAGAGTGGGGGCGGGAGAGAGAGAGAGAGAGAGAGAAGAGAGAGAGAGAGAGAGAGAATAGCAGAGATGGTGATGTTGAGAGAGAGAGAGAACGAGAGAAGGGGATTTTCGGAACATTAATAAAATGAATAAAAAGAAGATCAGAGAAGACGAACAGCGGGATGAGACAGAGAAGGAAAAAACAGTCATCTTCATTACACTGTATCAAGATTTCTGTGACTGGCAGTAGGTAATCTTAAGGCAATAAATCAAGTCGGGTTTGTCGCCTAATGTTAATGCATAATGATCTCTTTCATGTTTTTCAATAGATTTTAATATTTCTCCTTTCATCAATTGTTAAAGTTAAATGTAGTTATAAAATCGTTAGACTATACTAATCTTTATTACGTTTATCTCTTGTAAAAATGCATATAGATTCAAAGGGCTTTTTTTTTTTTTGAATTTCATCACAGTCTACAAAAGTTGAATACGTACAAACTATTATATAACAATGCTTGTGTTAGAAACTAACGTGTTGAACATACATATTGTTAAAGGCGGCCTCATTGTTTAACCGGCCCGGGTGGACGAGTGGTTAGAGTGTCCAGACCGTAACCAGGAAGTCGTGGGTTCCACCCTCGCACAAATCATTACTTTTCGCGGGGCACACATTTTTGTCGAATGCGTGGAAGGTTTTTATCCACAAATATTAATTAGGCCTCACATTTTTTATATATGAATTCACGAATAAAGATACCTACGAAATTTCCCTTATAATGCAAAATCAACGAAATTTAATGTCAATGAAAATTAATGGTTCAACAATACCAAAGTCGTTAAAAGTGGTCCTGGCACTGCTTTGCGCTCAGCATGTTTGGGTCCAATACAAACTGGAACAAAAGACATGTGAAGAATCAACTTTCTTTCTTAAAAAAAAATGTTTTTCGAGGGGGGGGGGGGGGGGAGAGAGAGGGAGATGGAGAGAAGGAGTTGGAATGGGAAGGGCGACTGAGAGCACGCTGCCTCAATGCAGTATTAAACCACAAATTATTTCTACATGGAGGCAATCAGTCCCTAAACACCAAGTTCAGCGTAAGGGAGTGTATCAGTTCAAATAAAAATAATAATAATAATAATAATAATAATAATAATTATAATAATAATATTAATAATAATAATTATAATAACAATAATAATACTATGATTTTCGTCGATTTCGTGGAGTGTTTTATCTACGGATATTATTCCCCACTAAACTTGTCCCTTACCTCACGTTTTCTAGAACATAGATCCATGAATAAATGTACCCACAAAATTCCCTTAGGTACATAATCAACGAAATTTAATGTCAACAAAAATTAATGATTTTACAGTAATCCATATGACCAAGAATTATTTTAAAGAACGTGGAAAAGGGTGATTTAGTATGTCATTTTCTTTATGTGAATTTGATAAAATTCAAGCACGTGTTTCTTGTTAACAACTTTTTTGTAGTCATTATTTGTCATGTCTTCTTGAATAACGAGTCATAAACGTGATATTTCAGACCGAAAACCCAAGGTGTTAGCATGCCACGTTTTCCTCATTCTACAAATTATCGCATTTTCTTCCTGCACTGTTTAATTTCAAAAAGGCTAAATTAAATCATCAATTTCGTTGTTTATATTTCATCTAGTAACGCCTAAAAACTCCCAGAAAGCTGTGTAAAGCAATCAGCAAGATGGCCTATAATCAAATTAAGCAAGCGCTGTCGGCTGAAAATTGGTAGAGAACCACCTTAAAGGTGTAAGAAAAATCTCTTAACTCTCCGAGTTATTGAATCAGCGCTGGATCCCGGCTCGAGATTGGATGGCTGTCGTTTCCCTTAGGGGTATCCATGGAGCAAATAAACAATTCATTATTCCTTGTGCGAGAGGGCCATGCTGTGAAAAATGCATAAATTACAAAAATTACTAACATTACCGGCGGTCCGTCAGATACCGGAGTAATGTGTCGAATCCATTAAGTCGCCATCGGCCGCGGAGAAAAAGCGGATTTAAATATTTTCGCATTTCTCCAAATAACGGTTTCATTGCCCCGCCACGACCCTATATCAAGTTCAATGTCACTTCTCGCTGTTTTAAAGGCGTGTTCTAAAGGGACTTGGGGCTACAGCTTCGCTCATTAGTTTCTAGTTTAACAGTCAATCCCATCTGTTCTTATAATTCTATTTGGTCCCTGAATTGTTTCAGGCAAATATAGAAAGAATTGAGTTGATCCAAAACACTGTCGTCCTTTTATGTTCCAGATAAATGAATTAAATTCTGTTTGAAGTATGACGTTTCAGTGGTCTTTTTCCGCGGTTTTAAAAATTATGTACAATATGGTGATGATATTTTCATTGTCAAACAATTAAAGCGTACAATAAATCACGCGCGCGCGAGCATCAAGCTCCCCGATATGTCAATATTTCGATTCTAACATCTGTCAGTATTGCTGAGTAGAAAAAAGCAATCCCGTGTCCGGACACTGTGGCGAGCGACACCTGTCAAGGAGGACAGGTCATTAGGAGCCGTGACGTACCTGCATGTCACGTGGGGACAGTGAGCAATACACACTCTACACGGTCCAGTGTGACACTCTCAAATCATGACCTATGATGTCATAAGGTCGTGACATCACGTGACATGATGACTATGGCAGTAAATAATGACCTTGGACAACATGTTACTGTATATACAATACATATTTATTCCTTGGGGAGGGAATTTCGGGTTCAGCAGAAAGTTGCAATTTCCTAATTCTTTTTCTATAAATGAAATAGTGTTTTTTCTTCTTCTCATTTTTATTATGTGAGCGAATGAAATTTAAAACTATTTCAGATTTTAGTATCAAAGTAACAATTTTGTTTGAGCATTCATATACTATACATACATTCTCTTTGCGCCTGTAATTCTTGTTCAACTGGACACTGCGTGTGTGGAGCGGATGTTATATTGCTCGTCCAAGTTTACATTTAAAGTCATTAATGGTTTTTGAATTAACCACATCGTCTGGTATGTCTGTATATAGAATAGTTAATCGAGAAAGACCCTAACTGAAATTGCAATACGTACACGAGCACTTTTCGTATAGCAACACAGATGGCCCAAACACAATCTGTGCACATCGAGTCCGTCCATGTAAATTGGACGACAGACATCTCTATTTACACTGTTTCCTCCAATATGTTGGTCCAGAACTTGACCCGAAACAGGGTCAACGGTGTAGCTAAATATTAACAGGGCTGCATTGCATGTCCAAACATTATTTAAATAAGACCCGTCTAATCCCCCAACGTGTTTATAATGATCGTTAACCCAATCCTAGGAATATGTCATCGAGATGTTTACTTATTACGAAAACATATTTGTTCTGAAACTTTTTTTCGATTTCTCTCAAGAGAAGCCAGCAAGTCCCTTGTCATCGAGTGTGGGCGCTGTCCACGAGGGCCTCAGACTGCGGGCCCGCCCACTACAGTGTGAAGGGTTTGTCAACAGCTGGAGGTTTACCTTACCTGTAACAAGGCCAAACAGACTGTTTGTAATGAGATTAACATGGAGAACAAACTTCACAGAGTCAAACAAACGATTCACATCCTATTTTTATATCAACGAAATGTAGTCTCATTAAACTGCCATAAAAATTATCAATAATTAGATTCAAAGAAGTAGAGAAAAAACGTCTTTTGCCAGTTGAAACGGATCATCACCAATATAATCGTCCTATCACATACAGACAGCCCGTGCAGCCCGTGCTATTATTATTGCTCAATGTATTCCTCTGACTGGGGCATTCAAAACAAAGGGCGACTGCTGTTAAAACATGGATTAAGTCGATTAATGTTCTTTTGATGTTACATAAGCCAATTTGAATCGCCCAGCTGTGACGTCATAAAAAGGAACCAACGTCTTGCACAATCGTCACAGAAACAAGAAGCAGATGACGGAACGACATATTTTAGAACATAACATATAATGGCGCCATGATAGAGCCTAAAAGAAAGGGAAAACATTAAATGAAGATGATCAAATCTGCAATCAAATAACCAAGTCCGCATTAAATAGTGCGATACACAATAAACAGTGTCTGCATCATATATCGTGCAAGTCGATAAGCTTTTCTTGTGGTGGGATTTATAAATCAGGTGTAAACTTGAGAAAGTGACTTCGATTTCTGTTAGTTGAAATATCTGTGCGACATTCTAAGCTAAAGGACAGTGACCTACACAAGTACATACCGATTAAGATAAGTCGTATTAAGGTAATCCGTTAATCATGGTCCGTTACAGGCTTAAAAAGACTTCAATGCAGATGCAAGCATCCATTAAATGGGAGATATAGTCCCTTTTGCTCAAAGTCTAAAGAGGCTTGCATTTAATATATATATATATAAATCACGTGATCACTTGATGGACCATAATCACTGGATAGATTACTTTATTACGACTTTCAATGTCTTATTAAAAGCAGGATTTCCAATTACAATTTCAGACATGGCCTTATAGAAAAAGAGCAATGAAGTCCAAATTCTCAACACTTATCGCCAATTTGCATAACCTTGCATAAAGGTTTCGTGGGCAGAGTTGGTGTATTTGGATATATGAATATTATATTACGTGTTATTTTGTACGTATACAAAAAGAGCATGTTTTATATATATGTACATACGAAGGTGTTCGAAAAGTATCCGGAAAAGTGCCATAACTTATATATTAATATAGTTATGGGAATAAAACTTTCAAAAGTGATACTTTGATGTATTTTGAACTTAATCCCATAAAGAAAAGGAAACAAATGCACTCATGCAAATTCCACAGCCACTATGGCAAAGTCAGGTTACGTTGAACGGGGCAAATTTGTAAATTTCACATGTTTACTTGTCTTTAAAGATCACGTATAGACATATTCCTAATGTTAAAAACTGCCCAAAATATTCGGACCGCTTCCAAGACTTTTGCTCAATCCCTACATAATGTCATTGACTGAAAACTGACGTCATTTCCGTTAATATCATCTTCATTGTTAACATCATACGGAATGTAATAAAATGTAAATGTGACTTATGTATTTGTACATCTTGAAAGATTCCGATGGTATTATCACGGTGCTTAACCATATCGACAGGCTCTCTGCGGAAATCGCTATATCGGCAGGCTCTCTGTGGAAATCGCTATATCGGCAGGCTCTCTGTGGAAATCGCTATATCGGCAGGCTCTCTGCGTTCGCACCGGACATTCTCTGCCATAAACACTAGCAAACGCTGGACGGAAGGGAAAGGAACAGAACAATGGTCACTTTTCAAAGTTGAGTTTCTCGATATTAAGTATTGCACGGAATATTAGAGTATCTTAGCTATGTATATGCGTGTAAACATTTCAATTATCAGCGACCTGAAATTCGGCCGAACAGTTTAATGGTGTACCAACATGGAACACAACCTCGGTACTTTCTACAGGCTTCAGCAGGTTATTGCTTTGATTATGTCTATAATATGATCATCGAATGTATTCTTTTCAGTATATTCTTCAAGAAAATACCGATAAATTGGCCGATTTTAATGTAAATTTCTTGAAAACCCCCTACTTTCGGTTTTGTCGTGGCACGGGAGGTCTCTCTGCACATTACTCTCTGCATTTACCATAGGCAGGCTCTCTTCAAGCTATGGTTTATCTTATTGCTTACGGAAAATGACTCCTTACCCCTACTATAACCTGCTGAAGCCTGTAGAAAGTACCGAGGTTGTGTTCCATGTTGGTACATCCCTTAACTGTTCGGCCGAGTTTCAGGTCGCAGTCGCTGATAATTGAAAGGTTTACACGCATAGACATAGCTAAGATACTCTAATATTCCGTGCAATACCTAATATTGAGCAACTCACCTTTGAAATGTGACCATTGGTCTGTTTCTTTCCCTTCCGTCCAGCGTTTGCTAGTGTTTATGGCAGAGAATGACCAGTGCAAACGCAGAGAGCCTGCCGATATAGCGATTTTTGCAGAGAGCCTGCCGATATAGCGATTTTTGCAGAGAGCCTGCCGATATGGTTATGCACCGTGATTATACGATATTAATATTATATACAGTGGAAACTCCCCAATCCGGACACCCTCGGGACCAGCAAAAAAGTCCGGATTAGAGAGAATTTAGAATTAGGGAGGTTTTGTAAATCCGGCTCTTAACATGCTTTATGTACTACAAGTACAATATATGTACTAATGCTTTGAATTGAAGTGATCAATATACATATGAATAACTCTAATATTTTAAGTGAAAGCATTAATGGTAGATAATCCATGTTCATTTAAATTTGATTGTGATGATGTTGTTGTTGTTGATGATGATGGTGATGGTTAATTTTCTTAACTTACCTTCATTATGTTGACATTATATATGCCAATATTGTTCGTGTTTGTCAACATGGGCTATTGCCTTCTAGATTGTGAAGGAATAAAGTCTGAATCTTGATCATTGAAATCATTGAAATCTTATTTTAGACTTCTTGATTGCCATAATTATTACCATATATATCTTTCAAAGAACATCATTTACATTTTTTTTTCTTTTTCTCTAACAATTTTTGAACAAGTTTAATATTGCATCGTTTCAGCTTTGAGTATTCGGTGCATGTCAATTTACAAGTGACACGAGACTGGATATCCTTGATTTATATTAAGCGACACTTGTAATTAAACGGGTCAGTCTAAGTCTGATATATATGTATTTTATTGGTTTAAGAGAGCATAAATTAAACTTTCATAGCAAAAAAAAAAAAAAAAAAAAAAAAAAAAAAAAAAAATACAGATCATTTGAAATCCCATTTAACTAAATATATACTATTTTCAAACTCATAAATTACATACAATTAATCGTGGCTCGCACTGGAGTAAAAAAAGTCTATAATTTGATAATAATTTGATAATATTGAAGTGAGAATAACATGGATGTACCATCACATACATCTACTTTATAAGCTTTAAAATTCGTGGGACACTCATTTTCGTCGAACTCGTGGAGGGTTTTAATCCATGAGTTTTAATCCCCACGAAACTAGTTCTTTAGATTGACCTCAAGTTTTCTAGAAAAATGAATCCATGAATAATGATACCCATAAAATTCCCCCAAATACATAATAATTGAAATTAAATGTCAACGAAATTTAATGATAGTATAGTATAGTTTTATGAACTAGGAGGTAGAAACAACTGATATGGTAATATCTATCTTTATATGATATGTTAACCCTTTCCCTCATATAGACTCATTTTGACGCCCTCAATAGGTATCACATAAAGCATGATCTGCAGAAAACCACAGTTATACTTATCAAATTTAATTACAAAATCCTCATTTCCAGACCACTGAGGAGCAACGAACAGCATAAAACCTGATCAGCCTGCGAGTTACTCGCAGGCTGATCTGGTTTTATGCTGTTCGCATAGGACTTTTCATGGTGTCCTCTATGAGGGAAAGGGTTAAAAGGTTCGTTGAACGTCTATCATTGAGAGTTTCAACTGATACTTGTGTATCTCTTGTCTGAAATAGGTCAATTCCGCTGAAAGATATTGTAATTTGTAAATCCCCACAAAAAGCAATACATTTTTCTGATTATTATTTATTTCACAAAAATTCGACAACTTATGACGTTTGTTCGAGAACTTAAAGTCTTATGTTGGGCGTGTTTTTGGCACGTTAACACCGTGCTATTTTATGTCGTATATATCTTTTTTCACGGTTGTCTGTGTGTTCATGCGCTGGGAAGACTTTGTTCACACCGGATCAACGGATTATGATAAATGACCTATCAATAAGACGTGATTTATGGCTGTGACAAAGTTTATATCCCGTGAAACGATTGACTAGAAAAGATACGCTGTCATCCGCGGGAACTACGGCAACTGACAGTCCTTCGCTACGTTCCGATCTAGACGTCAGCTATTTATTGCTTTATCAAAAAAAGTTATTAACACTGGGTAGAAATTTATCGGTGATACAATGTTGGTATTAGCGCTAAGCTTCAGTGATTTTATATATGATTTAAATGATATCATGAAGATATGAAAGCCATATTTATACCCGTACAACCTCATATATTTTCCTATATCCATAGTAATGAGTTTCTTCACACGTTCACGTACGAACACACTCACAGACAGGTGTATATGGTCTTTTTTTTTTTCTTCAATATAATAATTTAAATTATTTTTCTGAGATTTGATTTCGATGGCTTGGCTCTGTACTATTGAATATGTGCATTGTAGCAACCACGGTATAACAAAAAGGTTCTCAAATGACTGTTGACCATGGAAAAGAAGATAACTGAAAAGGAAGATAGATGAATAAAAAATTAAAAATAATAATACTCATTTTCTTACTAGAAATGTGTCAATATGTAATTAAATTACGGTTATAAAAGAACTATAACTCATTCAAAATTTGTTTGATCATGACATATTTTCTCAGTTGTTGTTGCTATTATTATTATTATTATTATTCAATAATTAGACATATATGAATTAAAAGCATAAAGTCCATTAAAACTTTAGAGCGGAAGTTGAAATTTGACCTCATAAAATCTCAAGACAGGGTCAATATTACTGGAAAGTCATCAGAAGTAAACGTTGCATGCATACTGACATGATAACTTTTTTATTGATCGGAAACGAAAACTCTAAATAAGAATGTCAACAAAGGGTCATAACTCCGTTAAAATTGAGTAGATATTACCAAAAACAAAATCCTCCTGTAATTTGATATCATATATTTCTAAACGAATTTCGTGTCTTTCAAAAGTCATTGATAAAAAAAAAATAAAAATAAATAAATAAATAAATAAAAATACCACACACACAGACAACAACAACAACAACAACAACACGGGAGGTCATACAGACAGAGACAGAGAGGAGGTAATTAATGCCCCTACAATGTACTCCGAATGTCGGGTCTTAGACGAAGTACAGCACTTTTTATAAGTGCCTACAATTCACGTTGCACGACATCTTTTTAGATAATACCTACAAATAGTGCTTTACTTTCTACAATCATCATCATTATTATCATCACCGTCGTCATCATCATCGTCTTTATCATTGACTACGACGTCACCCCCGCCATCATTATAAACTGGTAATTCTTTTGATACATCGTTATTTCTGAAATTCTGGAGAAAAAAATACAGCATGACCCTCTAAAAAGTAATAATAATTATAATGATATACATGTCATAATAAGTGTGATGTCAAGCACTTGACTCTAGAAATTGATCTATGTTTATTACAGATGCTCTTATATATGAAAGTGAGCATCTTATTCTTAACGACTCTTTGTTCGATGTCCATCTACTGCTGCAGACGAAAATAACGGGTGAAATTGACACCTGCACATGGAAATAAACAACAGATCCCGGTACCCAGGTGTGCGGGGACAAGTTTTGAAAGATAAGTAAGTGTCATTTGGTGAAATATATGCACCAGACGACAATTTAGATAAGTTCAATTATCTATCCGTTATGTTTAAAAATTTGCATGGATGAAATCCACAGTATATCGTAATGTTAAAATTTCTGACGACTAGGCTTGTACGAGTATAGATTGTACTAAAAAGATATTAAAAGTAAACGGCCCAAAAAGTATCTTATAAACATAAATGTCAATGCAGTTTGATCTTATCACAAGTCGGTAACGACCGCATGATTGCCGTTCGATAGCATGATAACTGTTCGTGAGATCCACTGCGTCGTACGTATCCCTCTACGCGGGGGTAAGATGTCAAAACAGATTAAAATTCATAACCAGTTATCTTGCATGACACCGCATTTTCAGGATTACAATCGTCTGTTATGAGTTATGTATGTAAAAGTTTAATTTCCCTTTCATAAATACCCAGTCTTCCATTCCAATCCTCTCAGTGGATTAGTCGCTTTTTTAAACATCTTTTACACATAGACCAGTTATCATTTATAATTAAAATTATCAAGATTTAAATATCTTTTAAGGAAAAAAAAAAGATCATTCTTTTTGTCTTACACTTTGAATCTGTCGTCTGCTCTATATAATCTGGGACAATAATTACGTCCATTACTGAGACAAGAGGTTTGCTGCTTAGACTTCGTTCAAAGGTACCAGCGTACTTCTGATAAACTTTTTGTTTCTTAAATGTAGCTCAAAGGTCTCAGGAAAGGAAGTATTTATCAAGGGAAAAGGAATTTGACAGTATCTCAACAGCGAGCGGATACTAAGCAGTACGTCAAGACGTATTTCTGACAACACACAAACAACAAAGCTTTATTAATCATGTCTCACACGCTAGCAGTATGCAAGTAATTGTCATGTGCATTTGAATGTTACAATAAACCTTAGATGTGAGGTAAAAAAAAGTGCTGCTCTGATCAAAAACCAGTTTATCCCATTAAGATTCAATCAGTCATAATTTCAGGAATCCTCGTAAAATATCGGAGGTTTCCGTAGATTGATATTTATATTGCTGCTTGTTTCCCGAACGGTACCGGATATTTCCGGAACAAAAAAATAGTCCGCTTTAGTTTTTGTTAAACGCTATACCTGTCATTGGATTATTAATGAAATTCAAGTTATCTTAACATTTAGCACAAAATGATTAATGGAATTCTTAAATCTTAAATGACTTCTTTAAAAACTCGATGATACTAATTTACTTCGTTTCTTCTGATAATTAAGTTCGCCTTACGTCTCGTGAGAGCATCACGTGACTTTTAATCAATTTGTTCAAGTATGGAGAATTTGATTTAATGTTTCATCTGTGTAGGACATTTTAATGTCCGATACACCTGCAAATATCAGTCTTGACATTACCTTAAACTGGGCAGACAAAAAGTCACAGGGAAACATCGAGATTTTGTAATTCTTAAACACCATTTCAACATTTGAAATCATACCCTTTTTAATGAAAGAGAATAGGTAACAGCTTAGTTTATATCAGTGCGCTTATAAAAGGGTTATTCTTCCAGGCATGGTTGGCCGGGTTTAGCATCATTTCACATGTTTACGTTGCAATACGTTCATATAGTGCTGTACACACTTTAGTTTACTTCTCCCTGGTACATGTAAATACTTTTAAACATTTGACAAATCTTTTTACTCTGACTTATATAATAGGTCAAGATCTATATGAAAAAACATAAATTATGCACGTTTATGTAAATATTATAAATCATAACTATATACATGCTGTATATATCATAAGAATCATACGTATTGAAATATAATATATCATACATGTATATGTAAATATTATAATACATACATGTATATGTAAATATTGTAAATCATATACGTATATGTAAAAATTGTAAATCATACATGTATATGTAAAAATTGTAAATCATACATGTATATGTAAATATTGTAAGTCATACATGTATATGTAAATGCTGTAATTCATACATGTATATGTAAATGTTTTAATTCATACATGTATATATGTATATGTTATAATTCATACATGTATAGTTAATGTTATAATTCATACATGGATGTGTATATATTCGTACATTATCTTTTACATCGCAAATGGGTATGTTAATATCATATATGGATACCATGAAATCATTTATTTTCATGGGACACTTATAATAATCCTTTATATAGACCTCACGTTAATCCATAAATTTACCCACAAAACCCTTACTTACATTGTCAGCAAAATTTTATGTCAAAGAAAGTTATTAATTTTACGTTATATATATTTCATAAATCATACATTCAAATCAAACGTATTATGATTATATTATACCTGGATACAGGAGATGATGATGACGATGATGATGATGATGAATTTCAAAATTGCATTTTTTGAATCATTATTCATAGCACCTATTATTTTTCAAAAATAAAACCTTTAAAATACTAAGTCATAGAGAGATTTTTAAATAACGTTTATGGAAAAAATAATTCAAATCAAGAATTTTTGTTGATTTTGAAAGAAAATCATGGCGAAGAAATGGAAATAAATAAATTATCGCATGTAGGCGTGAGACAAAATCAAGTGATTATGGACGTGCCCTAGGTTTGAACAGTGCCTGTCAAATAATTATTATGAAATAACACTTGAGTTCAACGCGCTGCAAGTCTGCGTATCCTAGCAGGCGTCAGACGACATTTGTCAAACTCTCGTCTGCTTTCGATTTCTGTTTAACGATTTAAGAAACACGAGTGCAGTCTTATGCCCTTCTTTCTGACTTATATTAATGATAATGTTTGCTCCCTGAGAGTTTTAAGTGTCCTTGAGGATTCGAGTCTGCAAAAATTTGAAGCCTCGATTTGACGGATGAACGACGAGAGAATGAATTATGGCGGCCAAAATATGACAGATTCATATGTTAATATCCTCATTAACGTCACGCGCAATCGGGTGTCAGAAAACAACATGCCCGCCGTATTTTAAGCGTCCGGCGATACCATGTAAACACGTAAAGCGATTTACAACTCTGGTCAATATTCTCGAATTCAACAACTAAATATTATGTAAATTGTGCTTTATTTTAATCCTATATACTTGACATAACATTTTCAAGAGCCCAAATTTGTCAGTAGCCTCATTGGATATAAGCGAAGCATGGAGAATATTGGTTGAGAATGCAGACGACAAGTGTTTGGATACAGACCATAAGGGGCGCTTTGAACACTGACACCAGACGACAATGACTGAATCACACTCAATGTCGACATTGATTCATAAAAAAATATGTCAGTAATAGATTTGATACTGAGGTCAAAGACTAGCATCCGCTTCACTTATCTGCTCCCATAGGCGCCAACTTCTCGTCTGCAAATTGCCAAACATTGGCACATTGGTCATGTCACGTAGTTTTCATATTTACTTTAAATATTGTATGATACTTCATTTATTAAACTATCAATGAAATATCAGAGTTTAACTGTCACCAAAAGCATTAAACATACCACATTTTATTCTTCAAGTCACTTCGGCGAGAAACCGCTTTGACCGGATAAATACTAATGAGACATAATCAAGATGTGTTCGACACTCCCCTTCCCCACCCCACGAACGCAATTTAGCGTCCAGGTTGAGCCTTAAGTTACAAGTTTATTGATTCACTTAGGAAATATGATCCCACGTGAAATGCCAAATGACGTTATTAAATTATATGTATGGTGTTTCTTTATAAAAAAATAACTATCATAGCCGAAACGTTGAAAAGGCGTGTTTGTTTGTTTTGTTATTTTCACTCCTTGATTCACTTAGCACATATACACGTGATATAATGTATTATAAAGTATACTAATAACTTAATAACCAAGCCTTTAATTGTACGTGAAAAAGAGAAAATGGTATAGAAAAGGGGAAAGGGAAACGGACCTCACAAAGCCAAATTACCTTCCCCCGTTTTACTTATGTTACTGTCTCAATTAAGCCCCTATTACTGATAACTGCACTGACTCAAAACTCAACTGCCTACTTTAGACGTTGGTCCAAAACACACTTTTGTTCAAAGCAAGGACATTAAAAGAAAATGCGTTTCAGTCTAGTCGAAATATGCTGCCTTTTTATGGGGTTCTATAGCCTATGTAATTCTTATAATTATGCTCTTCTTTTGATTTTCGTTTACATATCTGAAAACACATACATATACAATATATTGCATATTTCCAATATATTATATATAGTTGCGTGTAAAATGTCCACATTTTTTACTTTTATTTTTTAAAAAAAAATTGTGTTTGTAAAATTTGTTCCACGAATTATCTCAGTGAGCTTCTTTTTTTTTTTTTTTTTTTTTTTTTTAATAGTCTTTGGCAATGAGTAAGCCTTGTTGCTTTCAAGCAAGAATTTCATTCTAATAACCATATTAATTAAAGAGATATTGAACTTTTCTGGATACTTTTCGAACATCTCTCGTATGTTTTGCATGTATAACGAGAACATCGGAAGAGTTCTATCTGTTTTACATGTTCTAATGATACAAAATCAAACCCCGAAATACCGAGCGCCTTAAATAGCAGTATTTCTTACAACTATTTTATCGTACCTAAAATCTCAGTCTAATGATCAAGCATCAATCATATGAGTCCCTAATATCATTGACCCTGACTTTCACTTTTGAATCAAGTAGATTACTGTGTCACAAAATTAAGATTGACTTAAGTTTTGCTCGATGATTTACTGAACGCCGTAAGTTGAGGCTCATTTAGCTTACGCCAAAGCTTCTTTGATAAGATTGTTGATTTACAACAGCCTTAGCTCGGCCAAAGTTACAATTTGTTTATTTTTCGTCTAATTATTTTAAGCTGATTAAGTTTAAGAATGATTGATTGAACGAAAAAAGTTTCTGATTTCTGATTTCCTGTCATTTCCAGATCCTAGGAGCAAATCTTCCTAATATCTTCGTTGGTACTGAATGGGATCCTGGGACAGAAATACGAACTCTAATCCCGTTTAATCTCGTATAATCTCGTGTAATGTTATCCTTAAGGCGCGAGAACAGCTCCTACGAGACCAAGCAATTATCGTTACCACGAGATAACACGTGATTTGATAACAAAACCAGCTTACACGGCTATTATCGTATTATAGCACATAAGCTGTTTGGAACTGTGATCCGCCCCGTATGAAGAAGTTAAAAACTCGCACAACCTCAACTACAGCGTGTGTCATAATAGCTGATGTCGTTATTTAGATAAATAAATGCTATTTCATTTCAATCGTTTTTGAATCCATCTATTTCCTATAATGAGATAATGACAACATAAGTTGACAAGGAAAGAAGCTAAACAGGCGAAATGTCTTTATAGCATTTTGAGAAGCAATCCTTAACCTGTTTCCGTGATTTCTTAATCTCTTTTTTTACTAAGGTAATTTTCTATACTTTATAAATCAATCTTTTTTCCCCGTAAATTTAATTTTCATGCCATGGATGCTATAAATGTGATTTCTCAAAAATATAGAATTGATTAATGATATTTAAGCATTAAAATCACCTTGTTTAAATTATGTATTTCATCTCATCTAAATAGGAATTTGTTTTAATGGTATGGTACGTATTAATTCATTGGATTAT
The DNA here is from genome assembly GCA_021229015.1 of Solen grandis. Classification (NCBI taxonomy): domain Eukaryota; kingdom Metazoa; phylum Mollusca; class Bivalvia; order Adapedonta; family Solenidae; genus Solen; species Solen grandis. The sequence goes on along the minus strand of CM037780.1, from coordinate 71,082,321 downwards.
AATTAAATGAATAAATGTATAATTTTTGTATTTATAATATGGAAGAATATAAGTGAATATTATTTTTCTTCAGAAAATCCATGCTTTCTATCTTGTTATTTTTATTTGCTATAAAACATGTAATGTTTTCATGCAATAAAATATTTGTAGTTGTAGTAATTTAAAGTTGGATACGTTTATTATCGATTGAATGGTGATGAAGATGATGATTAAGTCAGTAGATGTATGACACAACTTTCTTTGTCTGTAATTTGTTAAAACATTACATAATAGGGCCGTAAAACATACATGTAGCAAACGTTAATTCGTTTTTCTTTTATGTATTATTTAAAAATATTGAAGATTATTTCAGCTACCTTGAGCATTACTTGCGAGTCATCCAAGAATTCACTTAGATAACACAGAGGAAATTAAGAAATTAAGTTGAAGAATTTCGAACGAAATGCTGATAACAGAAAGAAATGAAAATAATTCTTTAAAAATAGTTCTATTGTGTTTGCTGATTTTTACGGGGATGATCTAAAATCGATGGCCAAATGATCACAGGGTGTCTGGTTTCAGGAAACTCTATGTCAGTATCACTCTGAAATGATCCTTACAAATTGCTACAAAACTTCTTTGGTGCCGTTTAGAGCCAGTTTAAGATCGGCCATCAAACATGAAAGTCGTCTGATTCGTACGATCACCATGGAAACGCCGCCATAACCGGAAGTTATTTTCCCGAACACAGATTCCATCACGAAGATTTAATTTCTCCCTGTCACGAAGACGCGTAATTTTCTTTTACTTCTGTAGAAATTTGTCAATGGTGACACAAACGAAAACAGGCGTGTATCATGAAAAATGGCGGCTTTTCCTTCAACCGGAAGTGGAATTGGACGCTTGCTTGGTCTGTGTCAGGGAAGAGCAGGATCAATGTCGCTCGTTAGGAAGTCGCTGATATAAAAAAAGATAGAATTAAAGGTTTCACAGAGTTTATTTCAAAGCTTTTAAATGAGGCCTTACACAAAATCATTTGTTTCAGTAAAAATCAAGTCTTGCATTATTTACCGGCATCAGAGGGCTTGTACATATACGTTTTCTTCTGTATGCGTTTCTATATATATATATATATATATATATATAAGACAAAGTAAATAATTTAAATCTAAAACCCTGATTACTGATATCTGTGTTTTCCAATGATAAAAACTATGGCACGATTTATTTTGCTAAATATATGGATATATTAGTAATAATAAAATATTATAAGATTGTTGAGGAGACTAAGTCATACAACTTCTGATCTGGACGTTTTAGGGGAAGGATTAGAACCTAACGCGTAAGACGACTCTCCCGATAAATATAAGCTTAAAATATTGAAAAACAACTCATTATAAAATGTTTACAAACATCTTATACCGTCACCGTACGAGTATATAGGTAATACCTGTAAATATAGTTAATGAAATAAATATAGCAAATACGAGTTTATGGTTATTCTCAAAGTTTTATTTTAACCATAAAATAATATTCTCGTAAATAGAAAAAAGTAAAACTATGAATTCGGTATAATTTAATCATATACTTACCTTAAATAAGGGGGACGCTGGAAGTTAATGATACGTGTGCTATGAAATTATCGGGTAAACCTCAGAAATGGGTTTGAAATAAAAGTAAAAAATGAAATCAATCCATGTATTAGAAGGCAATAAAATACATAGAATGGTTGGTTTCCAAGGACACCTGACGAAGATATTGCACATGGTTGTTTATTTCTAATAAAATGAATGTTATTTGCGCCGTTCAAAAGTAAACGTATACTAATCATTTCAACTTTAAAATTCCAGTTAATACTGAAGCAAAACATTATTTGCAATTTTGATATAAAAATGATATATAGGTCCTCAATAGAAACAACATCAAAATTAACATATTTGAAATATGTATGTTTTAGTACTA
>CM037780.1:71030280-71080280 GCA_021229015.1 Solen grandis | reverse complement strand
AATTGAATTGAAATGCTACGCTGTTTGGTTAGATCATCAAAATGAATTTATTGTGCATTAAACGACATGGTATATGTGTTTCATTTATATGTTTTAGTACATTTCCCGCCGCAACTGCGAGACATAAACTCTGGAAAGAGTGCAATGTCCTCATAAAAAAGTTTATACGTGATATCAGATCCGGGCACATGTCACTCGCTCTTACATTTGCATTGCAAATAACACTTTTTATTCATATATAAAAGCAAATTCTAAATCACTGAAGGTTATGTGAGGATTTATTCCTTTTTTGTGATATTTCCCTTACGGTATTTTCACGTAGTCTAATACTTTAAATTTCCATCAAGTTGTTTATATCGGAAAAAACAAGTCTTATGTTTAGCTACATGTAATGAAACTATAATCGAAGTTTTGAAGGAAAACATCTTATATAGCATGTGTTTATTCTTTGTGTTATTAATACGATGCTATTTGTTTGTATTCAATTAGGGATGATAACCGACTCCTGGACTGTGGCGTATGGACCATTCCTATTGATTCTGGCTTCTTCTCCAACTAATATTGTTAGCAAGGTCGCCGTTTATTTTGTTTAAGCCATTGTTTGGTACGTCTTGAACTTTGGTCATACCGTTTTGGTTTTGGAGCTAACGTTTAGGCCATTCGTGCTGACTAGTTAGTTCTCCTATTGCTGACACACGGTCCGGCTGCGGAACAGTGATGTCTGCCTGGGATTTTCTATCATGGTGCTATCATATTGCTTTATGTCCGGAACATATGGGTTTCAGGTTTTGACGTGTATAGTATATACTCCGGTCGGTTCGGAACTGCGTTTTATACATTGTAAATTTGGTTCAAACGATTGTTATATATATATATATATATATATAGTGTCGTATGATTTTGAATTCCGTTCCATATTTTTGTTTCATACCAACGGGGTCTTTTCTACCATTTATTTGGCTCATTCTTGTTGAAGTCGGTTCGGGCAATACACCTTACCCACATTTCCCGTTGATATAAATGGTAATCCAATTTAAATATCTCCAAAATAGAGGAAATAGTTTGCGTCACAAACCAAATAGATCTCCACAATATCTCCAAACTGAGAATTCGTACAACAATCTTTCGGACAGCGACAACCGATGTTTGCCCAGGTAAACTTTCGTTCGGATATAATGAATTTTTTTTCAGATGATTTTATAACTTATCCATATTTTATTTAACTGATATCAAAATGTTTCTAGTTTTCATTTTATATCGAGGTCTTGTTGCATAATAATTGTTGCTAATACATACTCGAGCATATAGTTACCACAGTTTTGCATTAAACCTACAATTATTATTTTAACAAAATTTAAAATATATGATGTTTGAATGATATGTTCCATTTATCATCTGAACTGTTTGGTAATGAGGTGTATTACGGAGGATGGATTATATTTAGTCTATAAATTTGAAGAATACAGACACCACTGTGGTACAGACACATTTATCCTACAGACGAGCGATTAATCCAGGAAAAAATATGGCATATCTCTAGGGCAACCATATCTGAGATCATGACCTCATGCTAATCGGGGGTGAACTTGAGTTACTTTTCCTGACATATACTTATCTTTCAACTTTGCACGATTTGTATATCGTCATATCAATAAAGTATATGGATGAAATATATAATCAAATCCTTTTATTTGATATCTAAAGTTTCCGCCTCAGGAGTCGTTTCCGAGATTTGAAGTCATGTCGATGGTACTTTTATGGATTTCTGAATGAAAAAAACTTCAGAGCGAGCTCGATTGAAACTATGTTTGTTTCATGTTTAACTTCCGTAAAATAAACTACATTCAGCTAGGCATATTCTTTAAAAGAACTATATTGTTTTGAATTTTAGTAAATTCTTTTGTTACAAACATTAGCATAAAACATAATATATCGTTTATATTTATAATAAGCAAATAGTAAATCGATGAAGGAGGAGATAGCGTTTTAAATACTTTAAATCGATATCAATTCACATATGTACACTATTTCATATGTGGGATATCCATATAGATATATATATTTCATTGAAGAATATTTCGTTCGGCTTTCAAAAATTGAGGTAGTCTTCATATAAGAATACATGCATTCTGATATGTTCTGTGATTGGTTGACACATCTGGACATTTCCACGTGTAAGGTAAAGTCACTCCGATGATATACAATGTAATGTTGTGTTAAAGAGAATTCATTGGTTCAGCTAGATATACACATTCCTGGTGTTTGTGTATGGTTTGATGACATTGTCTGCTTTAACCGTTATAATGCTCCCCGAAAGTAGACTATAAAGTTGCCGTTTTGTCCGTTCGTCCGTCAATCACAATTCTGTTTGGAGCATAACACAAAAAACTATAAGATATATCAACATGAAACTTCATAGGTAGATAGATCTAAATAATGAGAAGTGCCGTGGACAAGAACAATAACTCTGTTTTGCATAATTTATGAGTTATTGCCCTTTGTTATTTTTCATACTTAAAGTGTTTGTCCGGAGCTCATAATAAAGTACACATCAAGTGACAAAACGCAGTTCGGGAAGTATCAATTGGTTCTACCGGCGCTTGTATTGTTTCTTAGAACCGAATGTCCATCAGAAACGAGGCTTTTTCTATTACAAAGTTACTTACAATTTTATATACTTTTACAAATGTTATGTTTAAGTCCAAGACTAAAATATCATTTATGGTAACGTGACTTGTAGTACGTTTATCACGTTTACAGCATTCAGGAAAGCGAATGGTTCCGGAGAAAAATATACCTGTCAAAGAAATTAGAAATAATGGCACCCCTACGACAGCCAAATTAAATAAATTCATTAATATATTCAAGATCTTTTTGATAACTATGTTAAATCAGTATGTTTCTTTGTTTGAATTTAATGCTTTTTATGTTCAAACTATATTTTATATCAGAATAAATGATCTCGGTAAAAATAGCACAAAAAACGATAAAGGAAATTAAATACGACAAAAAACAACAACAAACAACAACAACAAAACAAACTGAATGATATTGCATGCTATATCGAAGTAGTCCTGCTTTGACAATTATTAATTAAGTAAATCACACGTTATCATAATTAGTTTAAATAGTATTCATTGTATATTCAAACTTCGATAATGTTTACTATGGACGTTTTAGGTTTAATGCAATTGTCATTTCAAATATATTTAAAGAAACTCATAGAATAAACATGCTAGTATTTTAGGTCTTTGGATTATGTGTAAGTTACATGAACGCTTAGGAAGCAACTTAATTTTAACTTTTAAGACATTAAGGTTTTACTTATCTAGCTACGATTTATAATACAAAGTATACAACTACAATTGTGATTTATACTGCAATATATAGTTTAGGTTAAACCCACTTATGACGTAAACATGTTGTAGTTATTAAACTTCATAACTGTTACATATCGATTTCGGTTCTAAGACCAGGAGAAACAAAACTAGTCATTAACCGTTTATATTTCAAACATAACTCAAATATATATTTATATCAAAACAATTTAAACTGGAAAATAACCATAAAAATGTAAAATGTAAAACCATATAAATTTTATTCGAAAAATTGTTTATTTTTCTGTGCTTTAAAACACTCAATGGCTTTATGAGCGGCTCGAGTATTTCATGTCAGTTTTTCAAAAGCTGTCCCCTCCTTCAAAATATTTAGTGATAAAATAAGAGAGGAGAAATTTACATGCAATAATATATTGCTGAATTATTCCTCGTTACCTTTCTAAATACTCTGAAATCGTTTTATAAAGACAAAACAAAATATTCGACATTCCTTCAAGGTGTGGCGTTTTTGAAGTCTTTCAGTAAATGTACTACTCGTTTATCTTTTGACTCAAGTAATCTGACATGTTCTATACCCATAAATCCGATAGATTGCATTTGAGTATTAGGATAAACTGTTAAATTATATTCATTTTTTATACTCTTACATACTAAGAAAGAAAAATCTTACAAATACATTAAATATACAATTAACTAAATCATATTGAAATAATTAAGACCAATACCGAAACACCATCAATCGCATCATATAAATTTCATTTCTACTGTAATGATAAGTTGATTTGAGCCCCTTTTTTGTCATTTGGATGTTCTTGCCTCTCCATGGTTTCATCCTGGCAAACAGAATTTCCTCATAAAGTAATAACTTTGAAAAGCGGCCATGGAAGGCAGTTAAATATGCTTTTTGTGTTTACTGGAAACACAACTAGTAAATTATTGTCTCCCATCAAACATTTCTAAACCCTTAAGAATTAAAATATTTTTCATGGACACAAAAGAAGACCTTTACACCCTCGCATCTGTGAGGGGACGCGATAAATTATATAGACCCTTGACAACCATTTGCCGGGACGCCCTTTATCATTTTTTTTTCTATAATTTCCACAGAACAATCGTCGTATGGAAGTGTCCATAGACAATATGGCGACATGGACGTGGCTTATGACTAATTAACAATCGGCCAGCTACTGCACTGTCTTTGTACAAATGGTTCTCTTGAAAATACATGGACGTTTCTGGTCTTTTAGCTTCCATCCGTCTCTGACGCATTTACACTTGCACCCAAATTTCCTCAGCTAGTTTATTTCAATTTCCAACACATAAACTTAACAGAATTTGAAATAAATGCACTTTCTATAAATGAGCTACCAACAGATAACTGTCTCAAATTATATGTTTCAGAGAAATGGAGTGTGGTGTGTATAAATATATCTTACAATCTTTTATAGGTTATCATAACAACACTGTCTGAGATTGTCGCATTTTTTATGTGGAAAAGACATGCAAAACACATGAGAGCAAATTGTTTATAAAACATATCAGTTGTTAAAACAGAACTTTTGCTTGAATAGACAACACTAATGTAAAAATAGTAATAATGAAAGGTGTATAAGAATATGAAAATATTGACAATAACTATATGTAAAACTTTTCAAAAACTCCCATAACTAGTAATAGTAACTCAGTGTTTTTTTCCTAACCGTCTCCATGATATTTCATAAAACTACATTTCTCAGTCCAGATATGCTTGTTACGAATACCATACCTTTTTTAAACAAAGATAATCAATAATTAAACGAATATGAGAAATTAAGCTTAACCCCAGTTGTCATGGCTAACAGAGGATTTTTTTATCCCCACTATGTAGAAATATACTAAGCAGAGGATATTAGTTATTTTTTAATATAAGAAAATAATTATCATTATCTAAGTCTATCAAAAGGATAATAAAACGTATTTATGATATTAAGGACATTATCTTCCTAAAACAGCAGGAAGCTAAAATATAAAAATATATATTTCTGAGATGTTAAACACAGAAATACTTTTCTTCAGTAATGTCGTGATTTAATCAAATTTGTTAAAGAATACTCAGGCAAGATCAAAAGGAAAAGGGGAGCATAATTGTTTCAAAAATGTTTTGAGTTGATGTCATTTGGAAGAAAATAATTGTCTTCCATACATAGTGTTGAACGATGTTAAAGAAAAGCGAGACATCAATGCCTAACTTGAACCGTTTATCTTCAAGATGGAGTCTGTCAGATTTGCTAGCAAACGCATATTATTGGAATATTACACAGAACTTGTCACAAGGTTTATAATTTCAGTTGAGTCGCTATTGCAAATCCAGTCACCACAATGCCAATACAAGCCTAATATGCGTTTAGTAATTTTTAACAGCATGTTGCTGGATTTTATTTCATTTTTTATTAAACAAGTACGTGTATCTTGCATCTGCATGCCTCTCTATGTTTGATGACCATTGACTCGAGTTTTATTTGGTTTATTCATAGCAAAATGACCTTTTTAGCATATATGCATAATGCATATTTTACTAAATTATCTTAATTATATTTTATATTTTCTTAGCATATATATATGTTGAATTGATTTTAAACATAATACTCTCAATAAGCAGCTGGAAAATTTACATACGGGTATTACCGTATTAAAATTCGCGATGTGGTGACTCGAACTTTTCATGACAGCAAACAAGCCAGCTCGTTGCGGTAGTTCGGTGGTTCATACTATTGGAAAACTTACATATCACAAAATATGTAGAAAAATATCACTCCAAATCTTAACCTTGTTTTCATAAGAGTTGACCTTCCCGCTGGTTTGCGGTAGGTCGGTGCCTGGGTGCCTTTACGCCCTTTAAGTTTTTCTGCACCTGTAATGAATGAGCTAAGTGTCGTAATATCACTGCAGTACTGTAGCGAGACGACAAACGCTAACTACTGGTAGTTAATTCATTTGGTACCTATAATAATCTTATGTTTTACACTTAAATATAAGTATATTATTTTGGAGTCAATTATTTATACACAAATAATAATCAAACATTAATAGTATTCTCTTTTGAGAACATAAAAGTAAATTTGGCTCCAGGCAGACAAGAGAACACATTGTCGAATAAACCAAATTGATTTTCAAACGTCTTCATATAAAATCGATATGCGTGTATCCCTTTTTAAAGAAATCACTTTCCATGTCTTATATCTCAGGCTGTAGCTTTGTTTGTTGTAGACATTGTCCTTTTTAATTCAGTTTGGGGACATTGCAATCTGGATTCAGAAAAGACATATTCAACAGTACATGAGCTATCTTGGAAATTGTAATCCTGTCTACATTTGGCATTAGAAAGTGACATTCCACTTCTTTTTTGCTATTTCCCTTATGCGCTAACACTTTCTTTTGGAAACCTTAAGGTATTACGGGTTTAATGGCAAAGTTTTAGAACTGAAAAAAATGTGATAGACATGAACTACATTCAGTTTGAGCTTCAAATGTAAATGTATTTTATTTAAGGGTGTATGTTACAGTTTCCTACATTTTCTATATAGACAAAGAAGGAAAATTTAAACTGTTCCATATTTTTTTTTAAATTTTGCATAATTATAGAGAATCATAAAAGAAATATTTCATGGAAAAAAATGGAGGTCACCGTCCTACTTTTTGAGTTATCTGCCTCTGAATTTGATTTTGTAGCACTTTTGTGCCATATTAAAGGTTAGATAACTCAAATTATGGCAAACACCTCATAAGGTTTCAAAATCAATGTTCTGTACTTTATTCCCTGTCTCTGTACAAAATTGGTAGAAATCATATGCGACAGATTTTATACTTTAATCGTTCATTCAAATATATATTCATTGTCTCAAAGTATCTCCCCCTTTTTAAGAAAAATAAATGCAATGTATTACACTTCTAAAAGATCATTTGGTTCCAAATTTTATAAAATGACTTGAAATAAAATTACATACATTAACATGAAATAAAAAAGGTTATCGTTAAGATTTATTTTGATTTATCTGCCCTTGAATATGGCTTAAAAGTGCTAAAATATCACATTTAGAGGCATATATCTCAAACAGTAGGACGGTGGCCCACATTCTTTCATTTTCTCATGGATTGTAACAATGGTACTCGTATAAGAGACACATTTGATGATAATTATTTCAAATAAAAACTTAGAGCAATAAAATCTGTTTTAATGATGGCAATAGTTAAAAGCAGAAAAATGGATTATAAAAGAATGCAGAATAAAAAGGCTACTTAGTTTGCACCTCATCTTCAATTGCTTTAAATGTGACAAAAACTTTAGAAATTTAATTCATACAAGTTTCACTACAATGTATCTATGTTTCAAGCCAAATACCAGTGGCCATTGGAATAAGTACGATATGTTGTATAGCAAGTCAGTTAGAGCGAATCTTAGAAAAATATTACACGTGGCCTGATTATAGATCTATCTATGAATATATATTTCATTTGTTATAGATATTCGAAATCAATAATTATGTATGGTTCAGAGTTTTGGGAATTTTTATCAGCCTGGAAATTAAAAGAACTTCAATGATTTCTGAAGAAGACACTTAAAAGGATTAGAAATAAAGATGCTCTTTATGGTGAGACCGGTCAGTTGCAACACATTATAGAAAGAAAAAATAAAATGACAAATAATTGGTTTAATTTGCTGAATTACTTTAAAAAACGAATTTATATGGTATATGATTACATTTTTTATACGGCCAACAGACTTTTGAACTGGTTGACTCGTATTAAACTACTAATTACAAGATGCTATTGATATTGATATTTGGATGTATCGTAAACAATTTGCCCCTGAGTCCCTGAAGATATTTGTATCTTTAAAACTTATTTTAAATGTCTTAATCCTAATTGAACAATTTCGTTATAATTTACCTAACATTCTTAAATAGTTTTTGCCGATATATATTTAAAGCATTTGAAAAAAGAAATTATCAAGTAAACGTTTTGTTTCCTCGCCTTGTTATTAATGACTATAGACATGATACAGTTTATTTGCCATTCATTCGTAACCAAATTTCATAAGACGTGAGTTAAAAAAGCTAAATATGAGTTGAAGTTCGTTCACATATTTTGGTTCCGATTTGATTATCTTTTGCGACAATTGCTGATTGAGTTCAAAATAGAGTCGATAACAATGATTATTCAAGCCTCAGATATTTTCAGAAATCTAATATGTTTATTTCACGTGTTTGTATTTTCAGCTGTTGTTTCACATATGTAAGAGATAATGAAAACGGGAAACATTTTCTAATTAAATACTTCTGGACGTTTAAATTTTGAAAAAGAACTAATTAAATATGATTTTGGATACTATTATCCAAACCAAACTTTCTGCAAACAGGTCAGTGTGATTCATGACAGAATAATTCCAATGAAATGCTTAGGACAACACCATTATTGAAAACTTGCACATTTTCAATAAAATTACATGCTCAATGGGCAATGGAGAAGTCTAATCGGCACATTGTACATTACAACGTTAAACACTGGATGTCTTTGATATAGTCCATTTCGAAAATGCTTCAGAAGCTTAAGTAGAAGTAGATAACTAGGAACAATGGCATAAGTATTGAAAAACATGTAAAAATCATAAAGGTGTATAAGAATCTGTTTTCAAATCTAAAAAAAAAAGGAGAAAAAAATCTGCTGGATTTGTTGAAATAGTACGCTGCTAGAAATCTAGGACTCGAAACAATTGAATTTACGATTACACATTTAGTTGATTTTTTTGTTTGAGGGAATTTGTTATTACAGCTTTCCGTAAACTGCGGAAAACGTATAGGGTTTGTTATTCCCACATTGTGGTAGTAAAAAGAATATCAACTGTTTGACTGATTTTTGAAATATGTGTTTTTTTCTTAAACAAGTTCAGAATACTCTATTCTTATAAAATTGATTTAAAATTTAGACACATATTCCTGAAGATATCGCTGTTTGAAGATAGATAAATAATACACGAGTTTGGCTTAGTTTTGAAAGATATTAGTGGAGTCCTCGAAGGTTTATTTGAAAATGTTCTGTCTATAGTACAAAAATCTAACTGCATTAGTTGTACTCGACATGTCTTATCTTAGAACTTATTTCAGATACACTGACAGTATAATGTATATAAGCAGTTTTTCATACTTATTCCATTCCTGATGCTAATATAAGTTTTTAATGGAAATCGATACATAAACATTGAACAAAGGATGAAGTGAAGGAACTTCTACCTTGTAGACGGGTGGAGATATCGTTATGCTCAGATGACCTTTGGGATTTATAATGTTGAATAAGAGAACTATGTGGCCCAAGTCTTTAAGAACAATCAAATTAAAATAATATTATGTTTGTTGATCGTCTTAATCTTAATATCAGGTATCTACATGTTGTGTCATCAAGAGACAAAACTCCTGCATGAACATTTGGGCCAAAATTCATTTTTATATCAATGGTTAGATGGGCGTGATTTATGGTTGTTTCTGTTGTCTCTTATCAATCAATCATTCTCTCAGACACAAAAATATATATGTACCTAGATTTCGTTACTTATTATTATATAAATTGATGTTCCAACCTATATTCCCTTCTTTGAATCACTAAACAAAAATGCAAAAATGTGTTTCTCACACATGCAAATATGAACTCTTCAGAGAACACCGATTGACTTGACAGATAACTGTTTCCAATCCTGAAACAATTTGTGATTCAAACGTTTTTGAAAAAATATTTTAGCATTTCTCATTGTCTATCATAATATCATATGATTTAAGCTCACTTTCTGAAATTGTCGGGAGTTTATCAATTCAGTTTGTGTTATGATTGAGCAATATATGATAAGTGCAAAGAAATAATAATTTGAATATATCTAATAAAATATTTGTGACATCAAATGTTTCAAACTTTAACGAGTTGTCCTTAAAAGTCTCAATGATTTCCATCGTTTGTTACGAATACTTAAACTTTATTATGTACCATTTGTATATGCTCTATAAATATACGAACATAAACTGTTTAGATAAGTCAGTTTGTCGCGACAGCCAGTTGCTCTAGACATGTTTCCAACTCTGAAATAAATATATTTACTCAAAGAAAATGAAGTTCGTTTACATTAAGGAGTATAATCTTGGTCTAGGTGCTAAAACAAGGTTTAAGCGAGCCCAATCTTGCACTTCCCGAAAGTATTTCTTTCAGACGAATATCAGGGAGTTGAACGATGTTTATTAGAAATAGGACGGGAATGTCAGACTTGAACCGTTTGTCTTAAAGATAATTTCTGTTAGAACTGCTAGAAAACGCATATTAATAGAATATTACTCAGAACTTATCACCGGTTAATATCGTAAGTTTAGCCGTTATTGCAAATTCAGTCAACTCACAATAAATCAAATCGATGTTGCCTCCAGACGAGTATATATCATTGATGTTAAAAGATAACTATTGATTATCATTCATGTTAAAATTGAGTTTGTTTCGCAAAAAAGCCATTTTATGTCATTAAGGGCTGGATATGTGGTTTGTAATTACATAACGTATACCTTTTATGTTCTTATCTTTAATACGTTAAATGGTTTGGGTTTCAATTATTGCACAGGTGCGATTATCTCGCACCTGCAGGTCTCTTCATGTTCAATGATTATGAACAGAACAGAACATATATTTTATCGATTTGTACCATGTACATCATCAAGTGTATAAACATTCAATATTTTGAAGCATAATATATACACATATATATATTTCTCATCAAAATATCACCAATTACACTCCAAAATATATAACAACATGCTGTCACGTAATAAAATATTTTTTGTGCATGTTGTAATTCTGTTTTATAAATGGGACACACACACACACACTATATGCCATAAGAATTAATTTTCTAAACCAGCAATTTAAAGAGGATGAACCATAATATTCAATCTTTAGTTATATTTATAATATTAGATCTTAAAGATAATGCATCCTTCATACAATGAGCTAAATTTATCAGAGTTACTTTATTACTTGAATTCACAATTCCCCTAACTTATGTATATTTGGACGATTATAATAATACTGTTTTATATTTTTTTTTTCTAATATCCTTATAACAAGAACAGATAAGTATAAAATGTAATTCATCTTCGACATAATTACCATTACAACATTGACAAAGTCTATCTTCGCTTGGTACTCTATGTTTTGCATATCTTCCTGTCTGAATCCTTAACGAATGAGACGATAATCTAAACCTAGTAATGAAAGATCGTAATGAATAAGGAGTAGCATCTAAAAACACTGAGTATTCAAAATGTGTTTTAAAAGAGTTAAACAACGATTAAACACTACTATTTTCTTTTGCGGAGTACCAGTTTTGTATAAAATTGTCTTTTAATGTTTGTTCGAATAGGCATAAAAACCTGTTAACATTAACATTTTCCGGATTATTCCATACATATGAAAAACCATATTCACACAACATCTTTTTTTATATTTGAAACCCAGTTCATACAACCTTTAGAAAATTTAACCAGTATTTTAAAATACTCAAATAACGTTTTATATATAAAGGATATCTACACAGCTCACCATAAACTCCCCATGAACATGTCGTATTTCTAACCTTTAAAATATTTTTACAAAATTTTAAGTAATTTTTCACTTCTTTAGACCAAAAGCATACTTAAAATTGAACAACAAATGAATAAACAGTTGACATAAATAACGGATTTAATGCAAATTTTAATTTCCAATTTTGTAATTTCTTAATAAATACACCTAAATAATTAAAGTTATCAACACTATCGTGCCCTATACCGTTATACGACCAGTATTCATTTTGCAGTAAGCGACCCCTTTTTCTAAAAAACCATGACTTTAGTTTTAGATGTATTAACGTGTAAGCCCCATTTTTCACAGTATACATGTAATAAGTCCAAGTGATCCTGTAATTCTTGGATTTTTCCTCCGCAAATAGAACATTATTAATGAAATATTTCTACACTTAATCCTGAATTAATATCATTTTGTAAAAACAATTCTAGATCTTCTACGAAGAGGGCGAACAAAATCGGCGAATTTATCTCGCCTTGCCTTAAGCCAACTGAGTATTCAAAAAATCGGAGAAATTATTACACTGTCTAACGCATGATTTAACTTTACAATACATGTCTTTTAATATTCTGAGAATTTTACCCTTTATTCCTGATTTGTAAAGCCTAAGCCATAAAGCATTTCTATATATTGAATCGAAACATTTTTCCATATCAACAAATACACAGTACAACCTCTTTTTTCATTCAAAATATGCTGGACAATATTATGTAACACAAACATAGCATCCACAGTGGTCCTTCCTTTCCTAAAACCAAACTGTGCATCTGATATAGTATTGTAATTTTCACAAAAGGAGACAAAACGTTTATTCAATATTAATGTAAATAACTTTGACAAACAACTCAACAATGTAATTTCCCTGTAGTTGTTAACAACGTTTACATCCCCCTTTTTATGTAAAGGTATAATTGATCCCTCAGTCCACTTGTCCGGGAAACAGCCAGAATCAAACATTGCGTTAAAAATATCACACAAATGAGATCCTAATATATCAATACTTGCAATTAAATATTCATTCATAATACAGTCACTACCTTTATACGTTTTCAAAGAATTAACAGCTTCTATAACTTCTTGAATACTAATCGGTTTTTCTAAAAAATCATCACAATGTTCATTATTATCAAAGGACATGATTTTTACAAAAATCCTCTGCTTCATCATTAAAACACTGGAATACATTTCCCCCTGAGCCAGAAAAATATCTTTGAAACTCATCTAAAGATATATCATTTTTTGATTTATAATTTCTCTTGAAATACTTCCAAAACTCTTTAGGCCTCGAGTGTTTTAATTTACCAATTTCTTTTAATTTCGTAAACTCCGATAACTCCGATCTTTCATGTATCCTTGTATAACATTTTCTGTCTACAAAAATTAATTCTACTACCATCTGATTTTAACCTATTAAATTCATTCCGAGCGTCCATATATTGCCTTTTATATTGCGCACATTCCCCATCAAACCATTCTGCATTTTTCACAATCGGCTTATCTGAAAAGTGCACCGTATTATTACAATTATCGTGAGATCAGCAATAGTACGCATCAAACTTGTAAAATTATTTATACCTTCATTAAGTGATGTCCTACTAGTTTTATCAATAGAGTTAATTAAGCTATTAAAATCAGTTAACCTTGCGATAATGCCCTTTCTAAATTGTTCCCTAGAACTTCCATCCCAACTAAAATATACCCCGCTAGTCATAGGTGTAAATCACCCGTGTACGTACACTGAAGCGAAAAATAAACACCTGCATGATCGCTGAATACAGTGAATGGCTCAATACTAAAACCACAAAGAGCTGAAATATCTTGTTCCTTACATAACAGGTAGTCTATTACTGAAGAACCCTTACTACTAGTAAATGTGAATGAGCCACAAGAATCACGGAAAAAACGACCATTTACTATTCGTAGGCCTGTAGCTCTACATAGTTCAATCAACCTTGACCCAAAATTATTACATACACGATCAGCTGATACTCTATGCAAGGGCGGATCGGGGATGTAGTCCTCATCATCAATGACGGGATTCATTGTATCGCATGTAATAAAATCATACTTAACTCCCACCCTGCTGTTCCAATCACCAACTAAATATAATGACCCCAACAACTCAAACATATATATCATTCTGTAAAATCTCAAAAAGATCAACACTGGCTATACTATAAGCAGGAGAGTCCTAACCCCACAAATATAACCCGCACACATACACATCTTTTTCAAAACTAAATAAATATCCAGTTTAAGCCACACACTAGTATCTAAATGAGTGCGAACTATTTCTTTACCTCGCTTTAAATGTTCTTTAAAATAAAGCACTACCCCGACACTACATCTCTTAGCCTGCCTATTTTGAAATTTTCTATAATAAATATAACAACAATATCCTGATAAATCTATATTACTTTCTTTTCTTGCCCACAACTCAAACTGAAAAACTATGTCTTTACTTGAAATAATATCACAAAACTCCACCCCCCCCCCCCGATTTATCCCGAGTCAAACCATTAATGTTCCAAGCAAGTATCTTTAGCTCATCCCCACGGAACCCCTAACTGTCACACTTCACTGGCTTACCGTCTATGTATAGTTTGTCGTAAACTAACCAAGCTTTCTTCCCTGCTTTCTTGGCATCTTTCAACTGAGGTAACAACTTCCTCCTTCTGTCACTAACCTCCTTCGGGAACTGTTCATGAACAAAAAAGACTGTGCCCTGTAGAGATTTCCACTGCTTTCTTACCAGCTCTCGTTCTTTAAACAAACTAAATTTAGCTACAATCCTCCTACAATGATTCGCTTGCTGTTTCTGACCCATTCTATGGACTATGGATTATGGAATCATGTGTTTCATATTGTTTGTTGGAAGTGAAATAGCCATGTTGCACATAGCATTGCATATTTATTGATGATTATTACTTTATCCACATGATATTCATTTGACCAAATTCTTTGTTGTTTTGTTTGTAAATTATATTAATGTTGCAGATAACTCCACAACAAATTGATAATTATAATACGCAATTTGATTAATAAAAAACATCTATTATCGCAAGTGGCCAAGTTTTCACAATCTTATATCTAAAATGGGTTAATCTTTCGGACGAATTATCAATAATGTCGTTAAATTTCTATATTTTGCTTTTCAACTAAGAACAAACAGATAATATTAAGGATAGCAACGGTTCTGAAATATTGATGTAAAAATGGAAGTCAGTTTTCTCAAATTGTTTCTACTTTACATCGACGAGTATTCCAGAAGACGGCAAGTAATGGGAAATAATCTGAATTTGAAAAAACGTCGCCGAATCACCATTTACTTATCTGCTACGTCATTAATGTTTGTACTCGAGATTTTTAACGGACACATACGGAAGGTCATTGGAATACGTCAATATATTAACGAAGATAAGCGGAATATGTAAATTAGGTATTTTAGGTATTAAACAATTGAATAATCTTTAGTAAAAATAACTTTCTTTATGCATTATAGTAATGTTGGCCTCAATGGGTATTTACAGTTTGCATTTACTAACATCTCTGTAACATAAATTTTGCTTTTCTGTCCCAAAATGATTCGCTATTTTTAGAAGAAGAAAAAAAGAACCATTAAGATGTAGTTTTAGTTAAAAAGCTTATCCATTTGTACATTTTCCTTTTATAAAAGATACGATATAATCAATGTAACTGCTTTTTTCATTTTCCTTTTATAATGATTTGTTGATCTATTTTATTGAGTTATAAGACCTATTTCCTTAAAAAATGTCCTTTAAGCCTCTAAAACAAAAAATGTCGACGTCAATATAATACGGTCATATCATAATGTGTGCTTTAGCCGAGGTTTCACAGCTTTCAGGATTGCAATTTCTTATACAGATTTTTTTATGTCTAATTAGATCATTAGGTATGTTTCAGATTTCTGACAAAGTAAACAAAGATTTTCTTGTTAATGGTTTTAAAAATATATTCTCTATAAAACTGTCTGCAATCTTGTCAGACTGATTTATGACATTACAAATTCAATGTCTTGTTTAAAACAACACTGTAATTGAAAACTCTTTTTCAATACATTTTAGACAATCACATTTGAGGCACGCTTAAATGTTGAAATTTGGGTGGCTGCGATCTGTTTTGTAATGGTTTAGAACCATAAGTAGAAATTAGATTATTAATGCGTCATTACAATATCGTATGCAGATACGAGTACATGTATAGGTTCACCCGAAGACACTCAAGAGCCCGCGATAAATCTAAATAAAACTCTTTCTGGACGTGTTGAAATTGTGTGCTACCAGAGGGCTAATTCGGATCTCAGAGGAAACAATAAAATGAATATCAATCTTTAATCTAATCTTATATTGTCTTGTTTAAATTTGGTTATTCCCACAATATGGCAGTATTTATTATAAAAGATAGTAACATATTTTGTAATACAATGTATCCCTAACGGTTGGTTCAATGTATATTATAATTACTAACCAAATTGATTAAGCATTTGCATACATTTTGCTGAAGGTATCGCTATAATGAAAAAGAGTTAAGCTAAATTTGGTGAGGTAATCGTGAAATCCTCGAAAATCAATTCATATGATATAGAAAGTTAGTAATAACAGTTATACGACATTTCACTTTTATACTTTTCTTTACTTGAATTCATTTATTTCAACGTCGATTTGGAAACACGCTTAAGCAAATTATTCTATCCTATGTTTGAGTATTTCTTAGCGTCTTTGAAGGCCGAAAAATGTCGGTCTTTTATTATAATGATGAATAAAGATTGATTGATAAAAACAATCCGTTTCAAAGTGTAGTCAGTACCTTTCACTAATATCGAACTTTGATTTTGATTTTTCATTACTGTGATATACAAAATATCCTCTAAATTTCAACGATCAAATTCACAAATGGAACATAAATTGTTAGATTTGAGAATAATTAAAAGAGATAAGTATCGACCGACTTGGAGTAGGTTGAGATTATGAACAAGAGGCCCATGATGGCCCTAAATCGCTCACCTGAGATAAAAAGGTTGACCCAAGGAACATCTGTACCAATTTATTTTAAAATCTGGCCAGTAGTTTTGAAGAAGATGATTTTTAAAGTTTTCATATTTTTTTCTTTTTGTTGCCATGGCTACCAGAGTTCTACATTAATCAAGTTTATTTTAGCAGCTTTTGTGAGTAATCTAAATCTGTCCAGTGGTTTCAGAGGAGATGTTGTTTAAAGGTTTCTCTATATACATATAAGGCAAATAAGCCCCGCCCCTGGCGGCCTTGTTTATTTACGGATCGGAATAATTTTAGCAACTTTGGTAGAGGTTGACCCAAGGAACATCTGTACCAATTTATTTTAAAATTTGGACAGTTGTTTTGAAGAAGATGATTTTTAAAGTTTTCATTTTTTTTTCTTTTTGTTGCCATGGCTACCAGAGTTCTATATGGATCAAGTTTATTTTATCAACTTTTGTGAAGGTTGACCCAAGGATCATCCCTGCCAAGTTTAATCTAAATATGTCCAGTGGTTTCAGAGGAGATGTTGTTTAAAGGTTTCTCTATATACATATAAGGCAAATAAGCCCCGCCCCTGGCGGCCTTGTTTATTTACGGATCGGAATAATTTTAGCAACTTTGGTAGAGGTTGACCCAAGGAACATCTGTACCAATTTATTTTAAAATCTGGACAGTTGTTTTGAAGAAGATGATTTTTAAAGTTTTCATTTTTTTTCTCTTTTTGTTGCCATGGCAACCAGAGTTCTACATGGATCAAGTTTGTTTTAGCAACTTTTGTGAAGGTTGACCCAAGGATCATCCCTGCCAAGTTTAATCAAATTCTGTCCAATGGTTTCAGAGGAGATGTTGTTTAAAGTTTTCCCTATATACATATAAGGCAAAAGAGCCCCGCCACTGGCGGCCATGTTTTTTTACGGATCAGAATAATTTTAGCAACTTTGGTAGAGGTTGGGCCCAAGGAATATCTGTACCAATTTATTTTAAAATCTGGCCAGTAGTTTTGAAGAAGATGATTTTTAAAGTTTTCTTTATTTTTGTTGCCATGGCAACCAGAGTTCTACATGGATCAAGTTTATTTTAGCAACTTTTGTGAAGGTTGACCCAAGGATCATCCCTGCCAATTTTAATCAAATTCTGTCCAGTGGTTTCAGAGGAGTGTTGTTTAAAGGTTTCTCTATATACATATAAGGCAAATAAGCCCCGCCCCTGGCGGCCATTTTTTTTTTACGGATCGGAATAATTTTAGCAACTTTGGTAGAGGTTGACCCAAGGAACATCTGTATCAAATTATTTTGAAATCTGGCCAGTAGTTTTGAAGGAGATGATTTTTAAAGTTTTCAAATTATTTTTCTTTTTGTTGCCATGGCAACCAGAGTTCTTCATGGATCAACTTTATTTTAGCAACTTTTGTAGAGCCTCACCCAAGGAACATTCCTGCCAAGTTTCATTAAATTCTGTCCAGCGGTTTCAGAGGAGATGTCGTTTAAAGCAAAGTGTTGACGACGGACGACGGACGACTGACGACGCACGACGCACGACGACGGACGCCGGACGAAGGGCGATCACAAAAGCTCACATTGAGCACTTTGTGCTCAGGTGAGCTAAAAACGAAATTCGAGCCAAGTTTCTTTAAAATGGTATGATGGTAGCTCAATTTCTTAGGTACTCAGTTTTTCTTGGAAACTGTCAGACTAGAGGTGCCGGTTTAATATCAGGTCTTATACCTATCTCGTGATGAGAAAACCTTTAGATACCTGAATTTCAAATTTAGACCAACAATAAACAAAATGAATTTGAAATTCCATGATTATTAAAAACGTTTTAACTTGTTGCACATACTGGCTTATCATGTTAATCCTAGAACGTTTAAGAATATGGAAGACATGCGAAAATTTCAAGAAACAATAATCTTATCATTCAAATAAGCTTTAAAATTGATAAATAGACAAATTTACGGCGACTGTATATTAAGTCTCACTTAAAATGATTCATTGCTTATATATTGGTGCTTGTTTGATACTGTAATGCTGACTGTATAATAATCCCATTTTTCTTCTTATGCCTAAATTTCTAATTAATTGCGTTCGAGAGAGTATCAAATGCGTTAGACAGACTGGATGCTATTTATCACCCGATCCGTTGCATAGTTGGTTAATTGAAACTGGCCAGATAAAGGCATTATTATCAATTGTAGGCATTGTATTAAATATCATTTCAAGCAGAATACTACCTTTATATCAATTACTTTAGATTATGAACAATGGAAACTATCCTTTCCGCTATCTCTAAAGAATAATTTATCGATTTTTTTGAAAATATGCACAGGTTGTGATTTGTATTTCAACTTAAATCGAAATTTCTGTTGAATATTTCAATGTGAAATGTCAAGTTTTGTAAAGTTTGGCGAATCTATCGGGTTATAAACATTTAAAACTAAATAATACTACGTAGTATATACGAATAGTTCTTAAAAATGAATTGAATACTGTTTTTGTGCATTTTCACTAATTTAGGACTCAAGAATTAATCCGTTATGATGAAGAAACCTTTAGGAAAAGAATAGTATATCTTGGGCTTACAACAGTTTGATAAATGCTTTGATATATATGCAAATTAATTTTGGCGTAAGCTGTATAAAATGGATTTTTACCTCTATCTTGAACCAATCTGACCGAAGAGTTCGGAAAAACATCCGTTTCATTGGTTAATTATTTTTTGATATTCCATCATAACACGGAAGTTTCAGGGTGCATATCTTTCAGCATGAATGTCAATTGGCAAATAACATTTTAATCTACCTATTTTAACATAAAAATATCCAGTTGAAAAATTCAAACATCAAAACCACCTTGTTGAAAAAACTAAACAGTTGTGAGTTTTCTAAAACTAGTTAACCTTGGTTGTGATTTTTCCCTATAAGTTACAAAACCCGCAGTGTATTAGGTAGCTAAAATGAAACTATATAATGCATCAACCTCCATTGCGCGTTTGGTTAAGTGCTCGCCTGCTGAACTAAGGCCAGATCCAATCCATTTGATGTTATTTTTTCTGTTTTGCTTGAATTACTTTATTGTCCCTTTCGTTCTTTTTTTTCACTGGATAGTATATTAAGTCTCCTAAACTACGCTTTTTTTTTCACTTTTACTTTAATTTCATTTTTCCATGCAACGAAACACGAGATGCTTTACTGTTCTTTATTTCTTTCTAATGATCACGAGTTTTTTTCACGTTTTCCATGAGATCAAGGGAGATAAATATCTAGCACCGGTAAACCAGTTGTTGATACACTCAACCAAAATTATAGGCTACGAAATACCAACACTTTATACCGTTTACCAAAACGTAATAGTAACCAGCAATTAGTTAGGCTATGAAATATGTTTATCAATTTATCTTCAGAACATTTCTTGTTGTTCATTTGGAGACAGTGAGTGGTGCAAATGTTGTTTCGAACAATAACAGTGGCTAGCTATCTGAGATAATTATATTAACGTTTCATTTGAAATGTATCTGACAAAAAAGCTAATTACAGAGTCCTGTATGTCAGACCTTGGATGAATGCTGTGAATTAACACCCATTTTACTGGTGACTATTACTGTTAATAACGAAGCAGTGCAGAAACAAACGCATATCATTATGCTTAAATGAATTGCGTCGGAAATTGATACACGTGTTTTTATCTCAAGTGTTACGTCCTGAGTTTGCCTCATTTTATATATATATATATATATATATATATATATATATATATATATATATATATGATCATATTCATTTGAAAACCCGCATATGACAATGAAAATAAATTGCTGACTGTATTTATCCATATTTTTTCGGTATTACTCTTTATAGTTTCATTTTTCATATGGAATTTAATTTCCATTTTCCTAACTCGAACAAAAAGACGATCTACTTACATTCAAAATTAAGAAAAAATTTGGTCATTTAGAAAGAAATGAAACTTTGCAATTGAATTTAATGATCATGATTTTGTCATTTTGTGTTCTGGAGTACGCTGAAAGCTAGAAAAGCTGTATGTGATAAGTGTGACAAGACTTTTTGACAGCCCGAAAGGTTTAAAAGTGGACGTGCCTAGACCATTTAATCTCCGGAGAGAGGTATGACTACCATTATGCTAAAATCAAAATTGATACGTATGATCTATATTGGCACTAGGTTATGTAGTTCGTAAATGTAACGTGATTTTGTTAATATGAAGTATAAAAATTCGTTATTTAACAAATTACTGAAATACTTATTTTGTTTGAATTATGCCACTTTTATTGCCGATATTATAGTTTTCCTTGCATTATGTCATGTCTGATTCCGAGCGAATCTAATATTTCTTCATTGATCCGATAAACTATTCAACCATTTGCATATAAATCAGCATGGATTCAATAATTCATAGTAAAATGACAATTAGGTCAGATTCACTTGGATACTATAGTCAAGACCAAGGCGACGGTCTACAAAACAGAACCTGCTACCAAATCCAATATCAGAGTAAGATGAAGCTATTTAAGGCGACGTTAAAGCCAGTACGAAAACGAACTTTTAACACATATTGACATTTATTGCATTTTGCTCGTTTAACAGCATAATGATTTAAGCTAAAATAGAGGTCTTCATTCACGTCTGTGATTAATAGTTAATGTCACAAATTAAGTTTCCAGTTAAGTGTATGTAGTACATTGTATGTTTTTAAGTGATGTCACCCCTGCTAAAACCGAAAAAAAAAATAATAAAAAAGTTCAATATTTTTAAAATATGGAAATACATTGGTTGAATACGCAGATTTAACGTAGTTTGGGGGTTAATCTAATATAATTGTACATATACTTCTTATATATTTAAGCCAAATTTAATACTTACATGTAGGTCACTTTTTGGGCCAGGACCACTAACATTTCCATACCCATATTGTAATAGTAAGGCATCGTAGAAGAAAGTTGTTACATTTTATATATTCATGTTCACATATATGCTGACTGATAATATACAACTGATTTCCGCATTCTGTTTTGTTCAATCGCTCATTGAATGGATTTTTTCTATAAATAAATATCTCGATGTCTTCAATCGCTTATCGGTTAAGTAAACGGATATTTCTTAATGCAAAATAAATTTATACGAATCATATAAATCCAGGATGGGTTCCAATATATATATATATATTTTTTATTTTTTTTCAGCTATCAATCACATTTCTAAGATCTGTCTAAATTTTCTGTCTACAGATTGTTACCATATTATAAGATTCGATTGTAACAGCTTATATAAATATAATTATGATCTTTGAATTTATTTTGTTGCAAAGTCAAAGCTTTGTTTTTACAAAGTACTCATATATGTTACTAAAAGACTTTTGAATTAGGTTTGTAATGTGTATTAGTATTGATTGAGATACAAATGTACCTTGTTTAAAACAACGTATATGTGTGTATGTATAAGTGTATATGTATGTTTGTATATATATATATATATATATATATATATATGTGTGTGTGTGTGTGCGTGAGTGTGTATATGTATATATATGTGTATGTATATATATGTATATGTACATATGTATATATATGTGTGTATGTATATGTATGTTTATGTAATATGTGTGTATGTGTGTATGTATGTATGTATGTATGTATGTATGTATGTATATGTGTGTGTGCATGTATGTATGAATATATGTGTATGTGTGTATATATGTATGTGTATGTATATGTGTATATATATGTATGTGTGTGTACATATGTGTGTGTGTGATTATGTGCGTGAGGTGTGTAATGTATATTTCTAACATTTATGATATGTTTTTTATTGCATACAATGCTAACATATGGTTTATATATCAATATTTTATAAAAAAAAAATTTATTAGGTTGTGATGATTATCTTTTTTATATGTATTTTCTTTCTCCATTCTTAATCTCCTTACATTTCGTTTCGGTAAGGGAAATAATAAGAAGTGGTGATGTTATTTATGTATATATAAATAAGTATACATATATATAACATGGTTTAGTGCATGGAGCGTTCACGTCTACGATTTATATACCTAGAATAATATACTCAACAACTTTTCTAATTGGTCACCTGATAATTTCATCAAAATATCACAAGGAAAATAAGTGTATGAAAACCTAATGTACTTAAATTAAAGAACTGTTTATTACAAAATAGAAATCATAGGTTTAATTCACGATGTTTTTGTTGGCAAAATCCATGTATACCTCAAGGTTATGTTCATGGTAACTCAATTGTGATGGTTTATCATCAATATATTCTTAAAAATATCAAAACAAAGGGAAAATTGAGTATATATGTTCATGTCGAAATGTAGTGTTCATACCCTATGACTTGGTATATTTGACTATTAATACAATATATACATACTGTCCAGAAGGAAATATGAAAAATATTGTGCATTCTTTGATTTCTTACCTTCTTTTCTTTGTCTCCAGTCCGAAATTTTCCCTTCTATTACGTTTCGATAAGGGAAAAATAACAAGGATTTCTTTATTTTCTCCATATTAATATTTTTCTTAGCGTTTTAATGTTTACTTATATGTTTTAAATATCTATACGCAATTCATCTCAAAATGTAATGATAATGCTATATGGCAGAGTGTACTAGTCAAATGTTACTATATATACATATTATGTAGAGAATAACCTTCATCTTAAATGTATACTGCATAAGTGATGATGTGTTTTTTTTTATCGTATCTTATCTCCATAATTTACTGATATTGATTTTTGATAAGGGAAGTAATACGGCAAGGTGTAGTTTATTTATTTTACCTTTACAAGTATAGGAGAAATAACCTGAAATGTTTTTTTTCTTATCATATGTAGACATGCTTTAGCACATGCTGTATTTATATATATTATTGGTAAATATACATAGATGTATATGTGTGTATATGTGTATGTATGTGCATTAGGAAATACGTGTTTAAATGTTTGTATTTTTGTATGTATGTACGGTTGTGTATGTAAATAAGTATACGTGTATATATGTGTGTGAATGATGTGTGTATGTATGGGAGTGTCGATTTATGTCTTATATATTTGTGTATGCATGTGTAATATGCTAACAGTGTGACGCATGCAATGTAAGAAAAAAGTCAATTGAACATATTTTGATTGTATACAGTTTCTACTCTGCAACTGTTACTTTGTGTTATATATGATATTGGTAAGGGGTTCAAAATACAAATTACATCTAATGACAGCTCTGGTATTTTTTTTTATTAACATTAATTATTTTTTTCTTTTTTTTTTTTTTTTTTTTTTTTTATTTATTTTTTTTTTCTTAATGTTTAGTTTATTGCGATATATACAGACTATAAGAAACCCTTTTACTACGCACAGTAAAACGTTGAAAAGGGATTTTCTCTTTTCTCAAGGTATTTGTGAGCGTTTGCCCTTTTCCGGTGTAATCATTTACTAGTAAAATATATACAAGTGCAATCTTTATAAGGATATAACATATGTTATAAACATGTTTAATATATATAGTGGATATGTGTATCTTTAGAAGATGAAAGTATCATCTTTTTGGTTGCTTTTTGTTTTGTTTTCTTTTCTTTCAATGTTCCTTTTTGCCTATTCTTTATTTTCTCTTGTAGCTTGCAGCATGTTGCCTCCTCAAATGATTTTAGAATGCTATGTACACAAGTACATATATTGCATGGTACTACGTATATGTAATGTATTTTATATAAGGCACCATGAATAAAACTTATAAGATACTCTCCTTAAATTGTAGGGGACTTCATGGTCTAAAGAAAAGGAATCAGGTCTTTGATTATCTTAAAAGTCTTAAATTTGATATATATTGTCTACAGGATTGTCATTTCACAAGGTCTATGTACAAACTAATTTACACAGAATGGGGCTCGCAATGTTATCTTAGTTGTCATACCTCTAACTCAAGAGGTGTTTGTATATTAATATCTAAAGATGTCGACTACAAACTAATTTACACAGAATGGGGGTCGCATTATTATTCAAATAAGGATAACCCACTACATTTTAGGTCATTTTTATTTCAAAACATACTATATTTAGAACGATAATAAAAAAGCTAGAGACGCTCTTTTGAAAATAATAAAGAAAAATGAATATATCGATCCATTCCGTGAAAAGTATCCAGAATTAAAAAGATATACATGGCGTAAAATAAGACCAATTCAGCAGGCACGCTTAGATTTTTTTCTAATTTCTCAGACAATTTTAGCAAATGTGGGAAGCATAGCAGTAAAACCAAGTCTCCAGTCTGATCACTCTATTGTTACATTAGAATTAGAATTTAATAACTTTACGCATGGAAAGGGTTTCTTGAAACACAATAATTCATTGTTGAATGACATAAACTATGTAAATACTATTAATAAAATAATTGATGATGTTAAAAAACAATATGCTTTTTCTATTTACAATCTTGATATCATCGAAACTATACCGGATGAACAACTCCAATTTACAATTAGTGATCAGTTATTCCTTAAGACTTTATTAATGGAGATAAGAGGAAAAGCGATTTCTTATGGGTCATACGTGAAAAAAGTTAGAAACGATAGAGAAAAAAACAATATTGCAAAAATTGAAAATATTGAGAATAGCCTAAATAGCGAAAACATAAGTCAATTAGAATTACTTAGGGGTGAACTTAGGAATATTCAAGATGACAAACTTAAAGGCAATCTTATTAGATCAAAAACAAAATGGACAGTGGAAGGAGAAAAACCATCAAAATTCTTTTTAAATTAGAACAAAATAATTATGCCTCAAAAACTATTAATTCAACCAAACAGAAATTTTAAACGAAAAAGCACACTTTTATAAAATGCTTTACTTAAACAAAAATAGTGAAAAATCTTCAATAGATGATTCATTCAATGACTTCTTAAAGGTTGAATATATACCCAAACTATCAAAAAAAGAGAGTAGTGATCTTGAAGGTCCAATAAGTCTTCAAGAAGCGTCATTTGTTTCAAAGAATATGTCAAATAACAAAAGTCTGAGTACCTCTGGTTTCACTGCAGAATTTTTTAAGTGTTTTTGGAAAAAAATTGGCATTTTTGTAATTCGGTCATTGAACAATGCATTTGAATCTGGTCAATTAGCTGTAACTCATGCACAAGGTATTATTACTTGCATACCGAAAGGAAATAAACCTAGAAACCAGTTAAAAAAATGGAGACCTATAACTCTCTTAAACACTGTCGGGTCGGGCTGTATAGCTAATCGATTAAAGAGATATTTGGATAAACTTATAAATAAAGATCAAACAGGGTTTATAAAAGGCAGATTTATTGGAAAAAAATATTAGATTAATATATGATATTATGCAATACACTGAAGATAAAGATATCCCGGGGTTACTGCTTCTGATCGATTTTGAAAAAGCTTTCGACTCACTTTCGTGGAATTTTATCTATAAAACTTTAGATGTTTTTAACTTCGGTCCAGACATTAAGAAATGGTTTAATATTTTATACTTTTCCAATTTTTTCCCCATTCAAAGAGGCTGTAGACAAAGGGGATCCGCTGGCATGTTATATTTTTATTTTAAGTGCAGAAATCTTATCCCTTAGTATAAGACAACAAAAAAAGATAAAAGGCATTAAAATTAATGATGTAGAACATAAATTATCTCAGTTTGCTGACGATACAACAATAATCCTAGACGGTTCAGAGGAGTCATTAAACAATACATTTTGAACACTATTACTTGTTTTTCAAAAATGTCTGTTTTATAGGTGAACTTTGATAAAACTAAGATAGTATGGATAGGCAAAAAGAAATATAGTTCTAACAGTATAAAGATCCATCTCTCCAATTTATTACACGTCTCAATGGTTTACTTTTTGAATTTGTATGGAATGGTGTTAACAAAATTAAATCTAATATTGTGGTTAAAGAATACTATGAAGGTGGTCTTAAAATGGTAAATATAAAATCATTTATTTCAGCTCTCAAAACTTACGTGGTTGAAAAGACTTTGCAGTGTAGGTGGTAAATGGCAAAATGTAGCTTTTAGGGATTTTTATAAACTATTAACATTGGGCAAAGATTATGCAATAACATTACATTCAGGTTTAAAAAACAAATTTTGGAAGGACACTATTGCAGCTTATATTGATATGTGTGCAAATCATAAGTATATTCAATCTGAAATTTTAAAATATCGTATCTTTTACAACGAGCATATCACAATTGATTCAAAAAGCATATTTTTTAAACAGTGGTTTAATGCAGGAATTTTGAATATAGGTGATATAGTGGATAGTAATGGTGATTTCTTATCTATTGAATCACTTTCTGCTACTTATAAAATTAAAATTAACTTCCTCCATTACCAGGGATTAGTAAGAGCAACAAAACTTTTTCTTAAAAGAAGTAATATTTCGCAAGAAAAACTTTCAATACAACAATATAAACCAATATTACCACCATTAATGAAAGCAATTATTACATGTGCATCTGGTGCTAAAACAATATATAACAGTCTTAATATCAATTCGGATGTTCCAACAAGTCAAACAAAATGGGAAAATGAATTAAAAATAAAGCTAGCAAAAAATGATTGGGAAAAAATTTATTTACATCCTTTTGTGAATGCGATTTCTTCAAACTTACAATGGTTTCAGTATAGGATTAATCACAGAATCCTTGGAACAAACGACCTTTTTAACAAAATGAAAATATTAGATAGTAATAGATGTTCTTTTTGTAGAACTGATATAGAAACTATTGTTCACCTACTATGGGAGTGTCACGTTAGCCAGAGTATTATAAAAAAGATCACAGTAAAACAAGTAAATCCAAAAATAGCAAATATAGGGAAAGTAGATTTCTTATTTGGAGTATTAAACGACACATGTATGGTGGAAAGTATTTTAATATTATTTACTAAAAAATTCTTATATCACAGTAGGGTTATAAAACTTAAACCAACATATGATTTAGCTGTAGCTTATATTACACAACAATACACAATATACGCCAACACATTAAAATTAGAGGATAGGAACCGCTTTGATTCCCAATGGAAACAACTTCTAAGCAACACCTTAGATAATGTTTAAATCTTAAACAGTATTTTCAACACGGACATAATAAAGTACAGATGCTTTACTTTACTTATGTTGTATGGACTTAAATAAGTATACCAATATAGATTTTTATTGCTTTATAATTCTATGTAGGAAAAGCAACTTGTTTTTTTTTCTTCTTCTTCTTTATCTTATGCTCTATTACTTCTATTATATAATTTAAACTACCAGTTTGTTAATAATTGACTCAAAGTTAAAAAATAAATATTGCATTAGGAATGATGTAATTTACATGTATGTTTATATGAACATAGTTATATGCATTTATATTGTACGGAGCAAAGGGGATGGCCTCGACCCTTTTTGCTTCTATGACGAGGAAAATAAAGTGGTTAAAAAAATCTTAATGCGCCTTCTCAAGATAGTCTATAAGTTGTCTGCCGTCTATACATACAAGACGATAAATTGATCGCCATGGTTTGCAATTATTTGGATTATTATTAAAATACTTAAATAAAAATCAGATACAGCAAGTCAGAAAGCACGGGCTGTCAACCCTCGATGACGTAGATAACATTTAGAAATAAGATCGATTATATATCCAAAAGGTATCTAAACCGACCTGAATATTATATGGTTTATTTCTGTCAGTGTATTCGAAATTAGTATTGAATAAACGTAATTGTACCTGGACAGTCCGGAAACCATATTGTCAAAGTAATGAAATGTCTGCTATACTCCGTTCGTTCTGAAAGGCTCATTTTCCTTGCCTTATATTGGACAGTCTGGCTTGCTGTGCCATGATGACATTGCCTTTTTGTACGTCAGTTACGGGATACTTCAATCAGAGCTTTAGAGAAACTGAGGTCAGCGATTCTGAAAATTCTGCACAAAAGATCGTGAAAGCTGTAACTCTGTCTATGGTTGATATATCAAAATGACACCCCCGTATCTTCTGTGTTATTTCTTCAGTAGGTTAGACGTTTCCATTTGGAAACATTTTTTTCATACTATTCTGTTCACACCAATACTGCTATTTTTAAAAATTATTCTACCGATATTTTATTTGTGTATTTCGCTCATGAGGCATAATCACACCAAATATAGGTTGAATCTTTACGAGATTAATATATCATTAAAATTCTCAGCAACCAAACTTCATGTTGAAAAATTAATATTATAGAAAATAAACGTGTTTTTAATAGTTTTATATCTACCTTTTCATTTTAATTCAAATATATATATGTTAATACAAATGACATATTTTGATATATTATGCACAATTTGACCATTCCTTACACCCTTACTTAGTTTGAAACATTGATAACCCGGACATTCATAATAATAATAGCATATTATTACACTATGAATGCATCATTCTTTATGTCTTGGTTTTCCTGGAGTTGAAACACAAAATGCTAATACTCGATAAATCCTTAATTCCCTTTAACGTTTCATTTATAATCTGAAACATATATTCAGAAAAAATAAACTTTAAAATCAATATATTTTATGTCTAATATCCAATTCTTATTAGAATTTTAAATGGAACAATAAATATAAGATAAAGTAATAAAACGAAAAATAGCATGACTCACTTGTTTGTTATTGGAAAATTAACTTATCCTTAGTATCTTATTCGTTTGAATAATTGGTTATAGTTTTTAATGACATAGCTACAAGTATCAGCATGTGCCTGAAGACCAATCCCTGAAAACATAGTTCAGTCATTCCAAGAACGTATGTTTTTTTAGATATCTGCATAAGTATGATTTTCAGACATGTAATCTTTAGATATTAATATATACTTTTCGGCTTCAGACTATAGAAAAATCATGAACAGATTTTATCACGTACATTTATTTCATTTTATATGATTTTAATATAGTATTTTAAACCTCGAATGTACATAGATGACTTTTAGATAAAAATAACAATTAGAGACACATAACATTCACCAAGACACGGATTATATTTTATTGAAATATTTAGGAATCGAGTTAATATTACAATGTTTCTGTTTTAAAATTGAAAATAGCAAACTGATACAATGTTTTGATTTGATGTTAAGAATGAAGATAATGAGATCCGTTGCAAAAAGTGTGTGATAAGAATGAAGATAATGAGATCCGTTTGCAAAAAGTGTGTGATGACAGCCTAAGATAGGACAGTTGATAAAAAGACAAACAAGGCTATCCATACTCAAAGTTCCTTCTCCTATAACAAAGGTATGATGATATCACTTGAGATTATTTTCTTAAAATAAGGTGATTTTAATTTAAAATTTCGAGATGTTTCTTATTTTCATGTAAAATGTTATAGTCACAAACTGCCCTTTTTCCCCGTCAATTGGAATCACAAAGAACAACTATGTATTCAAAAGTGTTAAACATGCATGTAATTTAAAACTTTATTTACAGAAATCTCCTACAGATTGTTTAATTATTTCATTTACAATTTGCAGTTTTAAACATCCTAGTATGTATATAGTTTTATCTCCGTTTGTTTGCTGGATACTACAAATCGCCATTTTTTCTTTTCGCCATTAATTTGGCGACAGAGTCTTAAACTTTTAATATTGCCGAACTGTTTGTATCGTATTATCCGGTTGTAGGTTACAAGATACCAGTGTGACAGCCAGACACATTAATCTAATAGTCAGCCGATACGTCTTATAAATGGGTATATTCTAAAAGTACATAACACAGTACATAGCAAATGCCATGTCTATGATCATGACTCTCGACTCCTTGTAGGATAGTGGATTCCCCGTCCGTCTTTTGGCACATTGTATACATTTCACGGTTCACATGGCATCATTTGTGCATATTAATAAAAATCAATACAAATAATATAGTAACAATGAATAAAGAATGAAAATTATTAGATCATGATATTTCTTAATTTAGTATGAAGCGATAACTTTTTCTTGACTAGAAGTGAAACGCATTCGCAGTTCTGAATTTCTGTCTAACTCTCTTATTGTTAAGAACTCGTGCTCGTGTACCTAGATAGCGCAGTAGTAATGCGCTTCGTTTTTCACAAATGCGTCCCGGGATCGATTCCTGGTCACAAACGTGACAGACAAACTTAAACAAGAGCAATGGCCTTTGGTGACATATTTGCTATCTTTAAGGGATGAATAGTATTAATTGCAAACATTTTACGCGTATCATTAAGAATACCCGTACTAACATTATTCCTAAATGTGGTTTGCATTTTACTGAGTAAAAAATGCTAATTAGCTGTAAATTCAAACCTTTTTACGGTTATAAATAACAGCTTTCTGCAAACAAATTTCATCTGGCGATAGAGTCTGTCAGAGAGGAATATAAATGGGATGATTATAAACGACAGTTGCCGAAATCAAAATGACATGTTACTGGTCAATAACTTCTACTTGTTCTAAAATTAAAGACAGGAATATCCTGTGTTTATATCTTTTATAAAAACATACCAACCAGGTATTGAACTAGTCAAAGATCCTGTAAAGCCTTCCGGGAGTATTGTCAATGATTTATGTAGCGCAATATCGCTCAGTTTGTGTTCCTTCCCTTCCCAAACATTCTTTTAACTTTTATGATAGTCTTCAAGAAAGCAAGATTGACGTATCCCCCCCCCCCCCCCCCCACAAAAAAACAATTCTTAAGTTTGCAATATGATATATTTTGATCATATATAATAGAAATGCTGGGTAACATTAAAATATTGATTTTATGGTATTTTCTTTGCATATTCAAACAAGACCTCTGCCAAAACCTTCTTCAGGTTAACTGACATTAAACACCCATTTGCATATTGATTGGAGGCTGTTCAATACCTATTTTATAAATACAAACAACAAACGTGTTCTTGCAAATGTACGAAGACAGACCAGTTGAGTTTAATTCACCACATTTTTGAATTTAGAATGCTCGTTTTGAAGCTGATTTTAGATAAACAAATATTTAATCATGCAACATTCAAATAGGCATTTCACAAAGCTTAGTAACTTGATACATTTTTGTAGAGTATATAAAAGCAATTTAAACAAAATTAAGGGAACAAGAAAGGAACAAGAAAGACTTTCAAGTTGCATAGACAAACATGTCAGACTCAACAGGTAACATCACTCTACTATACCTCAAAAAAACTTCTGGTCAACTTAAACGGATTTTCAAAAAGCACAAAGTTAATGTAAATTTCATACCACAGACGACCCTCAGACACCTACTGGTTAATCCTAAAGGCAAATAAAAAGGAGGAAATATGAGGGCCAATTTATCATATTAAGTGCGATGGAAAAGGTAATACAGCATGTGGCAAGGCTTATATCTGCGAAGCAGAACACACACTCAATGACCGTTTTAGTTAACATCGCAGACCAAGTTCCCGTGCAAGTGAGGTGTAACGGCACATACACATAGACAATCCAGGCCATTTAGTGAATATGCACATGGTCAAAAATTCTGGAAAGTTACCCGTCTTGGTTTGAAGGAGTGTAAAAGAGGCCATATACACCCCGTGCTATTTAACCATCCCTCAACCGAAAAGGGATCTGCATAGTATGTCGCACATCTGGAATTCGACGTTAAAATCGAACACGTCCACGGGCGGTGTTAATCCCCAGTAGAATCATTCTGCTGAGAACGTCTTCACTATACGGACGATAGTTCTAGACTCACCTTTCAAGCATTGTGTGCGAAGTTGAAAAGTTTTCAGTCTGAGCGTTACCACTCAGTTAAATAAAATGACTTCTGGTCATTTATTAAATTGACTGTTGCCATAGTGGACCTAGCCAGTTATAATAATAATATAAACAGGGCGTTGTTGTCCAGTGGTAACGTATTCCAAAAGTGGATCCAAAGGTTGTGGGATCGAACCATGTATGGGACAAGGATTTTTTTATCAGGGTTGCTTGCAACGCTGTTCTATGGTGGCACATATTTTGAATCGGACAACAAAATTCGGGACTATATTTAGACAT
This sequence comes from Solen grandis, assembly GCA_021229015.1. Lineage (NCBI taxonomy): Eukaryota > Metazoa > Mollusca > Bivalvia > Adapedonta > Solenidae > Solen > Solen grandis. The sequence goes on along the minus strand of CM037780.1, from coordinate 71,047,263 downwards.
GTATATTTATAGATTTCCATCTTTTTTACTACACAGAGAAAAAAAAAATCAAATTTTCCTTTTTCTCTTATCACTAAATGGTGATAATTTTCATGTTGATATCAGTATGATTGCGTTATAGAAGTTGAAACTGAATTAAAATGAGTTGAAAGTCGATGCTGGAGATAACGTGATAAATAAAATGTAACGAAAAAATCATAAATAAATAAAGTGCGCAGGAGGAATAACATTCGGGGATATTTCTAAACATGACTGGCTGTAATTTCCAGCGATAGCCAAAACAAAAACATAGTAATAAAAATTTCTAACAGTTAATAGTCGGCTCATTAGCGCAATGGGTTGCATCGCACGCCATTCGTAATTGAAAAGATGTGTGGGTTCGAGCCCCAGCCGCGCAAACATATTTTTTTCGATAAAAGACATACATTTCTTTGTTATATTAAAAAAAAGAAAACAAAAGTGCGTTGCTTTAAAGGGATTTGCTTCCACATATTAATATAATCTCGAAGGCAACTGTAGGCAAGAGAAATGGGGAGAGTAAGAGTGACGCTATGTTAATAATTAGAAATCCATTGAGACAAATGATGTGTTCATCTTATTTTAACGATCGTACATGTTCAAGCATGGTTAAAGCGGGTTTATAACATTGGGTTCATTGGCATCGCTTGGAAATAAAATAAGTAAATTTGAATTGATCTAAATTGTGACAAAACATTAATTCACCAATCGAGGCATTTAACAGTCACAACTTCTCCTTTAAATTTCATATTTGTATTTAGACTGTTATTAAGAATTTATTGTCATGATATAAGTTTCTCATAATGCACATATTTTAATTCAATATCATTGTTCACATAAATTTGTTCCTTGCATTTGATCTAAATGAAAAAAAAAATCTGAAAGGGACATTCACTTATGGCAAATGTCATGAATGATTCTTCGATTGTCCGTTACCATAATTAATATGAAGACTTAGTATTTATACATACAGTTCAATGGTTGCCAAGGCAAGATAATTGCTTTATAAATATGATATCTGAATACTTAACATGGGTCTTGGTTCTATGCTAGAGCAAATAGAATCGAACCGAAGCTCCCGGAAAAAATCATCATATCTGATACTGTAGGGGAAAATTGACTTTCAAATGACATATGCCACTCTACTACAATACTTAGTTAAGATGAATTCTTAGAAACTAAACAGAAGTGAATTCCATTATCAACCATGAACTATCTCAATAAATTTTGCAGTATATGAAAGGTCGCTTGCAGAAAAAAGTGTTTAGTGTTTGTTATGTCCATTTTTATATAATATTATTGTTATTACTTCCAAGTTCATGTCATAGGCTTTTAGGGTTAAATATGTACAAACGGCCATTTAGGCAATGCGTTTTAAGTTAACCAAAAATAAGACGGTTGCGTGGATATAAAAAAGGTTTCATTACCGATTGCATGTTTGCATCTGCTCCCAGAAATCGTTTCAAGTAAGGTAATTTTAAAGAAATTCGAAAGTTCCGTTTCGAGATGTAGAGAGCATCTCAGTGATATTAGAAGATATTGCTGATTTTTTTTTAAATAGAACTCAATCTTTCCTTTTCATTGGAACAAAAACAACTAAGAACCCAAACAGAGATCCGCTACTCTTTTAAAGGTAAATATCAAGCCAATGGATGCTCTCGTTAAATTACATGTAGATTATGTGACCGCCGGATTTCGCGAGATATGTAAAATTGCACATATCAATAAAATATACTGAATTTTCTCTTCAATTTATTGCCGATTAATCCAAATATGTATGTCACAGGTCTCATCCGTTGTCCTGTCCTTAATGAGTCTGCGGGATGTTAGGCGGCCCAGCGAGATTTCGTTACAATCCCCTTTCACCTTTTGTTGTTGTTGTTTTCGTCAAGAGAAAGACGTTATTTCGGACAGTTTCATATCTCTGTTAAATATGTATTCGGATGATGTTTATTATTGTCTCACAATATGCTTATCTATTTCAAATTACTAATTACATAGAGCATTTTTTTAAAAATATTTTTATGTATCTAATTTTTGTGATAACTATGTAATGTTGAATGAAACCTGTAAGTACATGTGTTTACATATATGTAAATATATCTCGACAGAGGAATCGTGATCCAAATGAATTATAATAACATTGTTTTTCATTGATAGTAACTATGCAGTTAAATTTCAGTCTTTTACTTTGACTGGTATTTCTTATGCTAGTTATTGTTTTGTCGACGTTCATTAGCACAATACGTGACATAAAGTGTTTCTGATTCGGCACTCTTAATTGATATATTGTTTTAATTTTTTTAACAATGTCAAACAAAGCATAATATGCCGTTATGATGCACTTTATTTCAATGAATGATTTCAACAAACAGTTTTCATTCATAAAGGTACCGCTTGACATTCATAAAAACATTTTTGATGTACACACTATTCATATATTTAGAGTGATATATATAGTGATATATGTGTAACCATTACTTCATAAACGTAGATATTTTGAATAGTCATATACTTATAGTAGACAGGGAAACAAATGACCGTCCCTGGATATAACCTTAGCTTAATAGTGAGATAGGTGTTGAAATTACGTTGATTTCGACTCTGCATTAAATGATATATCAGATGTTAATTAAATGAATAATATTGTACGCATCTACCAGTTCCGTTGGCCTTAAAGGTAGAGCTTCCGTAATCGGTCGTGGGTTCGGTCAACCAAATCGTAATTGTACTGGTATAGCTCCATTTCTAGGCGCTCAGCATGTAAGGGTGGTTTCAGATTGGCCCGGTGCCTGAATAGATGTGGCATCACGCCACATGTCTAGGGCATGATACTGCAGTTTGGCAGTCCTCCTATATCTGTCTCAAGCAGACATAGTTTCCAAATGCCTGAAATAGTATCTGTGGGACGTTTAACCGAACTAAACAACAATAAAACTGTATGCACCTTATAAGAAAATCGACATAATGGTACAGAGAAAGGTCCTTTTAAATACTGTGTGTTTGATTTCTCATAATCGCAATATGAATATTTTCCACGTTGAGTGAAGAGTGCTAGATTGTACTAAACGAAACTGCTAAGTACTCCCGTGGTTCATTTTTTAAACAAATTTGGTTGGAAAGAAAAAAACACAAAAAATATGATATATTATCATCATTACACAAAGTCATGTCCTTCAATTATACAAACAGCCTGTTGAGATTCATAAACAGTTAAATAACCATATCACTATAAATCCACCCCCTCCTTTATTTAAACTGTGACCTATTCTCAATAATACGTGTATCCACAATTTGCTTTGCTCACAGCTACACGTCTGGACCTCATTAACATAACGTAATTGTTGAAATACCCTTCTGGAATATTGTTCCACTTTTCGGTTATACTGGCACGAAAAGCTCCTGGATCCTGGCCTCTGTATGTTTTAAGTGCTAGTTTCTTTGGATTCAGATCAGGGGTTTTTAGTGATCACGGCAACATGTTGACCCTTTTAGCTTGCGCCTTGAATGAAAATGACTGCAGATTTCAAGTGGAGTGAAATCACTGACCAAATGACTGATCCGCCCTTAAGTTGTATCTTTCAAGAATGCAGGGATTAGTGTACCTCTTTCCTCCGTATATATATAAACGCGACGTTGACCGCCATATCCTTGAACGTTAAACCGTTTTTCGTCGTAGAAAAGAGCATGTGCCCAGGCAGCCCCTTTTAATCGCATATGTATACGGACCAATTGAACTTTTGCTCTGCGATGTGAGCGAGTTAAAACAATACCACGGAACGTACGCATGTATCGAATCCCAGCGCTCCTCAAACAGTTTGGCTGCTGATTTGACGTCCATGTGTCCCAAATTCTGCCCTTGACGTCTCCACTGATGTTCGTTGTTGCCACTATATCGATCCTGTGCTCTTGTCGTCAATCTTCCACTGGACGTCTTGGTTCTTTTTTTAACACAACACCCTTTATGAGCCTTTTTTGATTGTAGCATCCAAGGGGGACAAACAGTGTGCACCCGGGTAGCCATGTACTTCTCCCATTTTTCGGGTCTTCTTCAAGGAAATTTCCTTGCTAGCTGTTTAGCCATTAAAATTCAAGATTGAATTATTTTTTTGAATCTGCATAATGGGATTCAATGTTTCAAATTTGTGTGTCTACATAGATTTGGAATTAAAGAAATATTCAATTAAAATATAATTATATTTAAATACTTGTAGTAATATTTATTACACAAGTGTAATGTTAAAATGAAATCAACTTAAAAATATGACTGATATCACATGAATCTATTTTCATTCATTTTAAGACAGGCAATTATCTTTCTTTTCATTACTGCTAAGTGTGCAACAGGTTTTTTCCTTACTCGTAATCGGTGACAGTTTTTAATGTTTTCACGCCTTATCTGTAATATCTAATTTAAATGTCTGTAATTTCATTGTTTTTTTTTTCTCAAAATGAAAATCCGATTCTTACCATAATTTCCCATTACAAACATAGAGAGCAAGCTGAATTTCATTTTTATTAAAAAAATATATATATGTCTACAAATGTATTTGAAATAACTTTTTTTTGGAACAAATTTTGTTAGAAATATGCTTGTTTCGTTGGTGGCCAGCAGTGACCCATCGGCCCACTGTGCCGATATCCTCTTCACAAGGACCGTTGTTTACAAGAGCATGTTGCCTGTCCCAGTCACGGCTGTCATTGGTCTTTTGTGGATTACCATGGATGAGCCCGAAAGCGACTGAAAACATTCTACCCGTAAATGACATCCATGACGTAAAATGCTTAGCCAGCAATAATTTAATCAAGTGTTTGTTTAATTTCCTTGAGTTTAAGTTGATAAGAATGATTAAAATAATTTAGAAAAAAAAATATATATCTGTTATTACATTGTTTTCAAGTATTTTGCCTTTTGCTAGCACAAACGCACAATGCGATTGTCTGCCACCTATGCAATTTAGACGATGAATTTTTTCAGTGGGTTATTTTTGCGTAGTATACTTAACTAACATCAGTTATCAGTGGGGCAAATGCACGAAACCTTCGATTAGGTCTATAACATTGGAACTATGGGATAGGTTTAATTATTCAAATGAGCAGATATAAAAATATAACTCACCTTACACATTTTTCCCTTTTAATTCGCATTTAGCATTTTTTTGTTGCTCCGAGACTGACAGTAGAAACAAATGCTAAATGAACAAAACCAAACGTTTGCCAGCTAACACGACGAAAACTCAATCGATTCACCCGTTCCTTCCTTATTCCATTTTGCCTGTCGTATATAAGACAGTCTGGCTTGCTGATTCATGTTGACATCGCCTCTGTTACGTCAGATATGAGATATTCTAATCAGAGCTTAGAGTAATTGAATTCCTTGATTTTGAAGAGGCAAGTTCAAAGCTGCACTAAAGATCCTGGACGTTGTAATCCTGTCTACGTATGATATATCAAAGTGACATTCCGCTTAATCTGTGATATTTCTTCAGTATGTTAGATGTTTCCAGGTGTAAATAATTATATATTTTCCTAATATTATGCAAAAACAAAGAATAATTCATATATATATATATATATGTATATATATATATTTTAATGTTATTAAATAGATCCAGAAATTCAAGGTTTTGTAAACAAATACACCATCAAAGTTAAGGTGCAAATACTATATTTTGAGTTCGTGCCATTTCTTATTTTAATACATATATTATTCATATGTGTCTCTAATAGCTGGTTGTTTACTCGCTGTAGGGACACAAACAGCCGTTTTGTTTCAGTAACTTGGTTTGCAAAGTTTATTTAGACTGATTAATGCTGTCGTGCCATATTAACACTACGTTTATAATAAGCAAGATACCACTGTGACAGTCAGACAAATTAATCTCACAGTCAGCTGATAAGTTTTGTAATTAGGTCTATACATAGAAGACATACCATGTTATATCCATTCCCATGGTCTACTACGTATTTGGAATTTAATAGGCAACACACAGTTGACTTATTATGCCCATAAACAGGCGCAAGAGCGGAGTGATTAGAGTGTCCGCTTTGCGTTCCGGAGGTCGGCCTGGCACACAGCAAAATGGGGTTGCTATGTGAATTCGGAGTACTCAGTACTAGTTCTACCCATGAACTTATCTCGCGTGTATAGGTGCTAGGGTAAAAGAACTAAGAGGTCTATTCGCAAAATGAGTTAGAATATCGCACTCGGACTCCCTTGTATCAAACTACATTTACTGTCTCTTCCGATGCTGTCTCTTCAAACAAACAAGAAGTATCTTTAAGAAAGATATTTAGCGTAGCTAAATATTGTCACATGTAAAGCAGATTAAAACTATTATAAAGTCGGAAACGTTAGCAAAAATGTTTATAAATATCAAGATTATGGGAGATATTGTGAAGACTATATAACAAAACGGATTAATTTACAAATTAAAAAAAGAGCTAATATACCAACTTTCATTACATATTATGCACTTGCTGATTTTATTTAATGTAAAGACAATTCATATGTAACCAAGCGAAACCGAAAGATCATAAATCGCGTATAATTAACTTCATAACTTCTCCGCAGTAGTTACCTTCGCTGAAGGCCGAGTCCACCTTTACAAATTAAAGGAAATTGTCGGGAAAAAATAGACATACGCCTACTGCTTTATTAGTAATTTTAAATCATATTGCTAAATCAGCATTCCTAAATTGATATGGAAGTGTTATATTTTCGTTACTGAGTTATCGTTCATGTTTAAACTAAAAAAGAAACTTGTTATATCAAGGAGAAAGATATATACAACCTGAAACTTTCATTTTAAATTGGAATATCCAAAATATAAATAATACAAGTCAATGATAGCATTTTATTTACTCTGGTATCATTTGCACATCAACATCTGATTTGTTGAAGAAGTATAACTTAGGCAATGGGCTTGTAGCTAGAGTCATCGCCGGTATTCAATGACTTTCACGTTGAGGAATCTCGAGCCCAATGTATCATATTACAGAAGAATGAAAACAAAATGAATTCGCTAAAGTTGTGAATTATGTTTTGATTGTATACGTATTTCAACGCATTTGATATAGTTGAATTAGTTTGAACTGTGTGTGTAGAAAGCAATGGTTTTCAATGTAAAATTTTCTTGTAAGGTATAACCATGAACTATATATTCATCAGTAAACATATAATATACGTGTCAAATTAATGGTCTCAATTGTTTTTCAAAATTTTTATTATCTTGTATATCAGAAGTACATTTTTTTTATTGAAATAGACTGCATTATACAGCTTTAGACATGCTCCCGTGTGTAAATCTCGTAAAACTTCATCCGCTGTAAAAGTAAAAGACTAAATTACTGTGTGGATGCAACCCGTGATTGTTATTAGTTAAAAAAGTATAGTGATTAAAATGATGATGAAAATTAGCATTCAGTTGTTCTACAATCTTTTCTGATACTAAAAGATTCATGGATCACAATAAAACCAATAATTAGGAACATTGAGACAGTGAGTTAACATAGAATGTCAATCCTCAATAACTTCGTTTGAATTGAAGAAATGCGTTCTACATTTGTTATATATTAAAAAGAATAAAAAACTGCTTAGTTTTATTGTACCTTTCACCTATGTCTATCAATACGAATTTAGCATTTTATACATTAAAGCCTCACATCATTAGATCATCTCGGAACTCTTACATCAGCATTTTGTCAACGCCATCATTAATCATTTTCAGATATATTCGAAGCGTAATAATGCACTTATGTTTTTGTTAAACGTTTTTTTAAACATTAACATAAATTAGAGGTTAATATTTGGTAAAGCAGTCTCACTGGCACATATATTTCATTATTTGGTGAAATGATTATTTTTATTCAATATAGATACAGGCTTAGACAAAAAAAGAGTTTCTTGGTCTGTTAAACCCACATTACTAACTAAATACGTCTCGATGTGATTTTATTCTCTGCCGAGCATGCTTTGAAATAAATTTATACAGGGCTTCTGAAAGCACAAATGTAAGAAGTCCAAATTCACGAAAAGTATAAATTCAAAAGTACAAGACGACACTTGTTTTCATTTTACGACGCATTGCTCTCATGTTGCCTTATATGAAGCTGATTCATATTAATGAAAATGAATATAAATTATTAAAATACAGTAAATTTCAGTAGATAACACAAAAGCCATAATATGAAACGAAATAATGTTTCTGAATATAAATATACATTTCTATACACTATGGATAAGATAAAAGCTAGTTATCAGTGGGGTTTTTTTCTTTTCTTCGGCGTAGCTGTATAAAATTCATATTGATCTATTTCTTAAACAATAAAATGTTGGTATGCAAATGAAGCCATAGTAAAAACAATGCCATCATTGGCTTGTATAACTTATTTTTTGGATATTTAGGATGTTACAATTTAAAATGGGAATTTCAGGTTGTATATATCTTTCTGCTTTATAAAACATGTTTCTTTTTCAGTTTAAACATGAAAGGTAACACAGTAATGAAACTTTAACACTTCCATATCCATTTTGGAATGTTGCTTTGGCATTATCATTCAAAACAACTAAATAAGAAGCAGGCGTATGTAATTTTTTTATACCACAAATTCCCCTTATTTTTTAAAGTGGTCTCGGCCTTCAGGTAACTACTGCGGAGAAGTTGTGCGGTTAATTAATTTGGAAACAATAATCGGATATACGCGATTTATGATCTTTCAGTTTCGCATGAATACATATGAGTTTCTTAACTTTAAAATGAAAAAGTGTATGATATTTAATTTTAGTTGGTAATTAAATTTTTTATTTTAGTTTGTAAATTAAATCTCTTTTGTTATATACGAGGTTGTCCCAGAAGTATGTAGAATTTCCCTATAACATGGCTATTTGTCAATATTTCAGTACCAAAGTTTCGTGGCATATTATTTCATTTATATGACCCATACATGGTGAAATTTCATTAAGATACATAGAACGAATAAAAAGTTTCAAATGATAATAATCACCACTATATGTCACCCGGCGCTCAAAAAAAAAAAAACGTCACGTAATGTCACAATGACGTCGCATTTAAAACGCACCTTACACTTTTTCTACGTAGTCACCGCCACAGGAAACACATTTCTTGTGACGCATAATCCATTTGTTGTAAGTGTCTACATAGAATTGCACAATCTTCAGCGTTTCCGCCATTACATCTTGCGGACTGTCATATCTTCGGCCTCTGAGATACGACTTAATCTCCGGAAACACACGAAAATCCATAGGAGCCAGGTCTGGACTACATGGCGGGTGTCTTAAGCGTTTAAACCCCAACACGTCTATTTCTAACTGTGATGATGCAGCCGTATATGGGGGAGCATTATCCTGGTGAAGAATAAAGTCACTTAAATCGACACCCGGACGTTTCTTTTGTAAGGCGTGTACGAGATGTCTGCGCAAAAGCTGAAAAAATGAACAAGGTCTGTGCAAATGAAACTGTCGCTGAGTTGGAATAATATGCAATGTTTTTATTTTATTTGTATAAACGTGTTAGATATGTATGGAATATAAATATTTTATAAACATACAGAATCTAATTCACAAAACCTCCCATAATCTAGGAATTTATGAACATTTTTGCTGACGTTTCCAACTTTATAATAGTTTTAATCTGTTTTACATGTTACAATTGACAATTATTTAGCTACGGCAAATATCTTTTTCGGCATATCTGTATAATTCCGATTTCAACTCGCATCTTAAACCAATCAAATGTACGCTAACAGCGGTAAATAATTCTAAGCTGAATAAAAGGACTCCTGTTATTGGTTAACGCATCGTTATGGACTATAAAATTACTGTAAATAAGGGGTGCAGCTTGTATATATCATTCAGCTTGGTGTTATTACTTTTCTTTTTGACGTAAACATGAAAGTGATTTCAGTAAGTTAAATACAATCCTTTTCCATCATTTGAGGAATGCTACTTTGTGAAAATGATTTAAAACAACAAAACAGAATCCACCGTGTTATGACATGAAACCTCTTAATTATTATGTATATTGAATTCTTCCAGCCTGCCGAGATGCTCTCATTGAAAATTAATTCGCCAAAACCAAAACAACTAATAACGCTTTTAGATCATACTTGTCATATGCAATAATGATATGAACAAATATCAAACAAGCCTATTTACAGATATAATTTTTTGTATTACCGTCTATAGATAAGTATATTTCATAGAAAAAATACTGAACTATTTCTAGAGCGTACTAAATTTGTTGTGCGTCGGTCTTTCGCGCGCTTTTCCTCGGAATGTTCTAGAAGACTGGAAATCTCGTTTTTCTTTCATCCTACGCCGAATATCTTTTTTAAAGATATTTCTTGTTTAAAGTTATTTATTCTTATATCTAAAGGTATCAAATCACTTAAAACATAGCCCGTGTTTTCAAACATATCGGGCACATAGCTAAAAAATTTTCAAGACGTGTTACTGAAACATTTAGCTTGAAAATAGGTAACAACGGAAAATGGCTGATTGTATTTAACGTATGGTAAATATTTAAACTTGTAAGATCTCTGTTAATGTTATTTTAAATTGAATATCTTCGTTGCTTTGTATAATGCTAGAGCCAAAGAAATAAATGCTGCATAGTTCATTGTCGGCTTTCTGGATCCATTAAATTAAAAAACAAATCTAAATTGTGAACAACCAACGTTTATTCACGCAATATAATCTTTAAATTGCCCACACATCACATATTTCATGAAATGTTTTCATTCAGTTATTCTTCTAAATAAGGGATTAGTAAGAAATCCAGCCGTTTCTCTCATGTATATGTATGGACCTTGAATACTGTCACATTTTATAAAAATCAATAGATCGGGGTCATATTGTTTTTGTCCTGTCTGTCTGTCTGTCTGTCTGTCTGCGTGTGGACAGCATAAACAACACACCCAATTCATTACCGTCTATCGACAGAAATGACTTCTGTAAAAACAAAAAAAACTTCATCATATCCAAATGTTGATCTTATAACTTTCTTCCGTTAATATCTCTAAGTTTTTATAATATTGAACTATGGAAAGGAAGTATAGAACTTATTTAAATCTACAAGAAAAATAGTTTCCTTTAATAACAATCATTTCAGATTATATATCGTTCTTTACAAAATTACAAAAATGTAAATAAATAATACTTCCAACTTTTTATCAAAATTAATCATAATGCATTTTGCAAAGGATCCTGCTGAAAGAAAATCCTAATTCAAGCGGTTAAGTTAGGTTTGGGTGATATCAATACAGCGGAATATATGTTGGAAATGAGTCATCGATGTATTGTTTAACGCTCATTTTTATCCAGTTGTTTTATCTAAAGCAAATTATTCAGGACCTTCACTCACACTGGAATTAATCTGAAACGAGAGTCTGGCGAGACACAAAATTATTCTCTTTTCCTGGTACTCGGGATGCTAATTTATCAAAATATTACATAAATAAACCAGTGGGTAGTAAAGGTTATCACATATATTTATGAGCTAGGAGGCACTTATATATCTTGAAATATTTCAGAACGCGGGCGATCAACACTGGGTTTTAATATATTGGCATTGCGAAAAGACAATATCAAAGGTTCAGAGCATCATAAAATGCGATAAAATATATTAAATATTATATTTCAAGTCAATTTACCTGTAAACTTCAGACAACAATAAAAAATCATAATCATACTTGTAAGACCAGAAAAACGACATTGTATCACGACATTGTATTCTTCAAGGTTGTGACCTTAGCTATTCATTAATTGAAAAATGAATTAAAAATATCAGATTATAGCATTTTCATTTTGAATACACTAAATGGATTTTCTTATTAAAATGCTAAAAGCACAATTACATTTATCAAAACGAAATAATTGTGTTAAATACCATAGAAAAATGCCCATGTATTTGTTGAAATGAGGTAGTACTAAATAAGACCTATTGCCATGACATGCATTATAAAACAAATTTCAATATATTATTCACCGGAACATTCCAGTGTATCTAGTTTTCACGTTATGATTATCCATCAGATACTGGAAGATTGGTGCGTATTTAAAAAAAATACTTGAGTTCTCTTATCAATACAGACATGCTAAAATTGAGGTAAGGACATCATATCAAATAGCGTTCACCATTATAATATTTGATAATATAGATTGATTCATGTTATGAAATGAATCACTCAAAATTTAATCTTACTCATTTTGATTACTGAACAATCACTTCAGGGTAGAATGCCATTATTGAAAAAAATCGTATTTTTAAAATAGATAACCTATTAGGGAAACAATGGTATATTACCCGTATGTCAATTATCTCTGTAGACAATATGATGTAACCATTAGCTTGGAATGGCTTAAACTTTGCAATGAAGTTTATCTGTTGTAACTTTTGAGATAAAAAATCAGTAACTGTAGTTATATATGTACATTTAACAACAATTTTCATTGTGTCAGGGCCTGAACTGTGATGATACCATTGTAAATACCAAAACATTAGGAGGAAATACTTTTCTTGGAAAGCAAACGGAAAAAAAACAAACTGAACACAAACACACAAACTTTGCTGAAACAATTGATCAATGAAATTGCTATGTTGCAAAATTGAAAAAAATATTATTTAATTATATATCATCCAAATAATCTTTTCAATTCCTAATTTTCAAGGTTTCAATCTTGCAGTCAAAATCATTTTGTTCGAAACAGAAAATGATTCATAATTCAAAATCTTTAGAATTCCTTAACATGTATTGAATCAGAGAGCTGTGATGTAGAGTAACATCGTTTTCAAGGCTTTCCTAAACGTAGAGTAATATATATCATGTACATTTTAAAACGGTAACAAAAAGTCTTATACTTTATCTAAAAGGAAATAGGTATAACAAAACTTACACGTCATTGTTTGAATGTGTTAACATGAAATGAACCAGGCAATATTTCCGCTTTCGATTAACGTTAAAAATTGTGATTTATAATTATTTTAGATCACCGATCGACACATTTTGAATGTTTTCATCATCATCATCATCATCATCATCATTATGACTTTAATTTTGTGTTGGGATAATGATGATAAATATGGAAATGATGGCCGCTGGTTTAATATGACACACAAAAATTATTGCACAGGAGTGTAGAAAGTGCTGCTAGTTGAACTGTTGTTGTTTGTTTCCCTTTTCCGGGTTGACATATCTCATCTTTCAAGATGCGAATTTGGCTAGATTGGGATTTGCTATGTATTTCGAAACGTTCTGCTTTTGTTTGTTTTCATTAAAAGATAGAGTATGGCAGAAAAAAAAAGAAAAAATCCCGAATAACTATAAATACTACTTTTATATCAATTTAAAAAATACGTATATTTTCTGGTATACATTTTGTCTCATTTTACATTTGTCATTGCTTCTGATGTTGCTACCGTTTTTGTCAATATAATACAGGCTGCATAATTACCCCCCCCCCCCCCCCCCCCGCTATTTTGTGAATATAATGCAAGCTTCATTATTACCGTTTTCCAACAATTTTTGTCAATATAATGCAGGCAGCATAATTACCCCCCCCCCCCTATTTTGTCAATATAATGCAGGCTGCATGATTACCATTTTCCACCAATTTTTGTCAATATAATACAGGCTGCATAATTTACCCCCCCCCCCCCCCCTCTATTTTGTCAATATAATCCCCCCTATTTTGTCAATATAATGCAGGCTGCATGATTACCATTTTCCACCATTTTTGTCAATATAATGCAGGCTGCATAATTTCCCCCCCCCCCCCCCCCCCCATTTTGTCAATATAATGCAGGCTACATAATTTCCATTTCCCCCCTTACTTTTTATCAACGTAATGTAGGCTGCATATTACTATTTCCCCTTTTTTTGCCCCCTGCATATAGCATTACAAAAATATGAAGTGTAAAAACGTTAGACGGATTGAAAACAGTCCATCACCCGACCTAATGAGGATTTGGTTCTTTGCATGGAATCGCCATTGAATCACGTCAAAGAAATATACTTTAGGAATGTATCCTAATGTTATCATTTGAATATCATTGTTAATTGAATCAACCATACGATAATTATATTTATGTATGTATATGTCGCATATGTTTATGATGATATTTAATTGAATAATATGATTATATGGAAACATTTTAAACTACATAAAATTATGTTAATAAAATGCCAATTATGAACAAACTTTCCGGGCGGGGGGGGGGGGGGTGCATGGATCGACTCAGCCCCGGATACCACATGGTCCCATAGGTATGCTGGGGTAAAGCTGAATACCATCATAGGTGATCACCTCGTACATTAAGAATTCGGCTTATTTCACGTTATATTACAGACTCAAATACCGAAAATTAATACCACAAATAATGCGGAAACAAATCAGCATATTTTTTCAAAATACATTTGCTATCTTAATTTAAATACCAAAAGGTTGATACAAAAGTTCGAAATTAGAACTATACATTTCGGCGCTAAGGCAGCTATTTACAAGGATTTTAATCCTTCCTAGCGCTTTTCAGCTATCTATTGAATTCCAAAATGCGAAATTCTTCTTTATTATTTACTTTTTTGGCTTTTCTTTTCTATTCTCATCGGCTCGTTCCGTATGAAAGCGTGCACACATCGTTCTGGATAGCGCCATTTCTTCTCTCTTCTTTCCTTAAACCTATTTTCTGTCTATAATTTAAGCCTCCCTTAGACCACTCATTCTGTTCGATGACACAATTGGTCCAAACAACACACTTTCTGAACCTTCTTGGATTGTAGCATCCAAGGGGGACAAACAGTGTGCAACCCGGATATCCATGTAGTTCTCCCATTTTTCGGGTCCTTTTCAAGGAAATCTCCTTGCTATCTATTTGGCTATTAAAATTCAAGATTGAATTATTTCCAAGACCTCTTGGCCTTTATTTCGGCAGAATGGGTTTATTTAATTAAATTTATATTATTACAAAAGTAAAGTACTTCACGCGAAATTCAAAATAAAGGCCATACATAATGACTAGCCTTAACGAGCTATAATGTCCGTGGGTCTATAAAAGAAAAGAGAAAAAAAAAACATTTTAAGATTTGAATCTGCATAAATGGTATTCAATGTTTCAAATTTGTGTGTCAATATATATTTGGATTATTCTTTTCAATTGTAATATTAAAATGATTCAACTTATAGAATGATCTGATATTAAAAGTATATATTTGTATTCAGTTTAAGACAGGCAATTTTCTTTCTTTTCATTAATGAAAAGTGTGCAATAGGTTATTCCATCACTCGTAAACGGTAACACTTTTAAATGTTTCCACGCCGTATATCTAATATCTAATTTAATCGTCTGTAATTTCATTGTTATTCTCAAAATGAAAATCCGATTCTTACCATAATTTCCCACTACACACATATAGAGGAAGCTGACTTTCATTTTCATTAAAAAAAATTAAATATGTCTACATGTGTATTTGAAAATATTTTTTTTTTTTTGAGAACAGATTTTGTTAGGAATATGATTGTTTCGTTGGTGGCCAGCACACCATCAGCCCACTGTACCGATATCCTCTTCACTAGGACCGTTGTTAACTTTTATTCCATGAATTTACAATTCTTTTATTCCAGAGACTTGAAACGCGCCACCTTCAAAAAGTGTTTGTATGTCTTCCACCTATGAAATATAGACGATGAACTTTTTCGAGTTGGCTACATTTTTTTTGCGTAGTATACTTAAGTAACAACAGTTAACAGTGCAAGAAAATGCATGCAACCTTCGATTACGTCGACAGCATTGGACAGATGGGTTTAGATATTCAAATGAGCAGATATAAAAAATATAATTCACCTTACACTTTTTTTCCCTTTTAATTCGTATTTAGCAATTTTGTTGCTACGAGACTGACAGAAGAATAAATGCTCAATGAACCAAACAAAACGTTTGCCAGCTAACACGACGAAAACTCGATCGATTCACCCGTTCCTTCCTAATTCCATTTTGCCTGTCTCATATTAGACAGTCTGGCTTGCTGAATCATGTTGACATCGCTTCTTTCACGTCAGATATGAGATATTTTAATCAGAGCTTAGAGTAATTGAATTTCTGGATTTTGAAGGGCAAGTTCAACGCTGCACTAAAGATCCTGGACGTTGTAATCCTGTCTATGTATGATATATCAAAGTGACATTCCGCTTAATCTGTGATATTTCTTCAGTATGTTAGATGTTTCCAGGTGGAAATAATTATATATTTATACTATTCAAACACCAAGAATGATTCAGTGCTTGAATATTATTCAGTAAGCACTACGTCTTTAATATTATTAAATAGATCCAGAAATTCAAGGTTTCGTAAACAAATACAAATCAAATTTAATTTTATTCTGAGTTCGTGCCATTTCTGATTTTAATACATATATTTTCATATGTGTTTCTAATAACTTGATTATTTTCTCGCTGTAGGGACACATACAGTCGTTTTGTTTCAGTAATTTGGTTGCAAAGTTTATTTAGACTGATTAATGTTGTCGTGCCATATTAACACTGCGTTTATAATAAGCAAGATAACATGTGACAGTCAGACAAATTAATCTCACAGTCAGGTGATTAGTTTTGTAATTAGGTCTAAACATAGAAGACATACCATGTTATATCTATTCTCATGGTCTGATACGCCTTTGGAATTTAATAGGTAACACACCGTTGGCATATTTCGCCCATTAACAGGCGCAATAAGACAGTGATAAATATATTTTATTAGGGATAAAAATATTTATGTCGTTGCATCACTATTTAGTAGAGTCGGACCTTCCGGCTCATGAGTCAGACCTTCTGACTCATCAGTAGAAGTGGGTCAAACTACAACGTGTCCTAAAAATAGATTTCTTTGTTCACATCGGATGGAGGGAGGCTGGGGGCCACCAGCCAATCAAATCAGTACCCACCGATCACGT
>CM037780.1:71002444-71030180 GCA_021229015.1 Solen grandis | reverse complement strand
TGTCTGATCAAGTTAAACAATTAAATCATGTGTGTTTTTTATGTCCGGCATATTAACTTGTCAATTGGTTGATAGTTTGAGAGTTGAAATGCATTAGCGGCAGTCTGTGTAGATATTGCATTTTAAGATTATAGGTCAGCTAGCCAATGGAATTTCGGCATTGTATCACATGTTTAAGTTTTATTATTCAAATGGGCATTGGACAGAAAGGGGGGGGGGGCACCTAAAAACAGAACTGGAAAATGTGTAGTTATGGCATTTAAAACTGAGTTTATTGCATGGATGTTGCGATATCTTAGACTTTTTCCGTGAAATAATGTCTATATCATCGCAAAGTTTAGTAATAAGAGAAATAAACAATTTTGGATTTCAAATTGGACTCTGCTTCGAATCAAATGAAATCATTTGGCCTGTCGAGGCATTGGCGGCATCAATATGAACAGTTCTTCCTGTTCCTGGGGGTCGGTAACGCGCCTTGCTTCTCATCAATGCGTCCTGGGTTCGATTCCTGGTTACGTACGTGAGAGGGTACAATTGTCGCCTGTGCAGAACCATGGGTTTTTTTGTCCAGGCTCTCCGGTTTCCTCCCATATTAATGACCACATACGCCGCAACCAGAGCCATCGAGAGTGATTAATATAAGTTGTGATAACTTGTTTCGTACGAAAGCCTTTTAGGATCACTGACAAAAAAATATTCTGACGAAGGCGTTATAATGCGAAATAAAGGCATATTTACGCTAATAAACTCGTTACAACGCAGAGAAAGGCATAATTAGGCCAAAAAAGGCATTATAACGAGAATATAAGGCGTTATTATGCAGAGAAAGGCATAATTACGCGCTTAAAAGGCATTAAAATGTGAACCAAAGGCGTTTTGGTGCGAAACAGAGGCGTTATAATGCAGAATAAAGGTGTATAACGCGAGAAAATGCGTAGTAACGCGAATCTGAAACTCGTAATTACGGGAAACAAAGGCGTTATAATGCAAAACAAAGGCATTATATAACGCGAAACAAAGGCGTTATAACGCGAAAAAAAGGCGTGAGAACGCGAATTTGAAACTTGTAATTACGGGAAACAAAGGCGTTATAACGCTTTTGTTTCTTATTATAACGCCTTCGTTTTGCATTACAATGATTTTTTTCCCGTAATTACGAGTTTCAAATGCGCATTATTACGCCTTTTTTTCGCGTAACGCCTTTGTTTTGAGTTATAACGCCTTCGTTTTGCATTACAATGCCTTTGTTTCCCGTAATTACGAGCTTCAAATTCGCGTTATTACGCCTTTTTCCGCGTTATAACGCCTTTGATTTGAGTTATAACGACTTTGTTTTGCATTATAGAGCCTTTGTTCCCCGTTATAACGAGTTTCAGATTCGCGTTTTTACGCCTTTTTTTTGCGTTATAACGCCTTTGTTTCGCGTAATGTAGCGCCTTTGTTTTGCGTTATAACGCCTTTGTTTCCCGTTATTACGAGTTTCAGATCGCTTAATTACACCTTTATTCTGCATTATAACGCCTCTGTTTCGCATTAAAACGCCTTTGGTTCGCATTTTAATGCCTTTTAAGCGCGTAATTATGCATTTCTCCGCATAATAACGCCTTTTATTCTCGTTATTATGCCTTTTTTGGCGTAATTATGCCTTTCTCTGCGTTGTAACGAGTTATTTGCGTAATAATGCCTTTATTTCGTATTTTAACGCCTTCATCAAAATATTTTTTGTCAGTGATCCTAATAGGCTTTCGTAGTTTCGTAATCGATGTAAAATAGATAAAGTTTTAACTTACAATTCTTCAGGGATGGCATGATTGAAATGGAGCATCGGAACAAATGCATATTGTATTGAAAGGTGATAGAAGAACAATTATGCATTTTACATTTTTCTTTTGTTTTGTTTATAACATAAGCCGTAAACGTTTTCATTTGCCTTCGTACATATAACGCACATATACAAGATCACACATTATACAAAAATACTTAAAGACTGGAATAAATAATGTAAGGAGAATGTTGTCTTCATATTAAATGTAGTATCATTAATGACATTACTATACGTGTGGTGGTAAAAAGTGCCCAAGTAGAAATTCACAAATGATGAAAAATCAGAAATTGTCAGTGGCGTAGGAATATAGATATTATTTACAAGTGCTGTCACAGTTACAGTGACAAATGCCCCCAAAGGAAATGCTGACATTAAATCCTGGGTCATGACTCATTTTTATGACAGGACCATCTTCTCTTTTTGACTAATTTTGGCCATGACAACGTAGATCTTGCATGTACCACATATCTGGAAGCTTCTGCATTATTTCCAAATCGTTATATGTAAAACAACATTAAGAGCCCTGGCACAGAAAAAAGTGCCACTTTCAAGCTTTGACCTATGATTGTGGCCTTGACCTTTGAGTTACCGACCTGGTTCTTGCACAAGACACATCTTCTTATTCTTCACATTCGTGCCAAGTTATTTTAAATCCATCTGTGCATGACGGAGTTTGAGCCCAGGCACAGTCAATATGCTCCCTTTTTTTTTACATTTTACCCCGTACTGTGACCTTGACATTTAAGCTACAGTCCTAGGTCTTGCAATCGACACATCGTCTTCTCTGAAGGAAAATTCGTGCCAATTTATTTCAAAACTCATCTTTACATAATGGAGTTAGAGCCCAGACAGGACAAATTGTTCCCCCTTTTTACCTTTAGCCTCAGATTGTGACCTCGTCCTTTGAGAAACAAAAAAGTGCCACGTATATGAAAGCCTATTTGTGCCAAGTTATTTCAAAACCGTTATATGTAAAACAACATTAATAGCCCAGGCACAGAAAGATGTATCACTTTTCAACATTTGACCTGTAATTGTGACCTTGACCCTTTAGCTTCAGACCTTGTTCTTGCACAGGACACACCGTCTTCTCTAGTTGAACATTCGTGCCAAGTTATTCCAAATTCCATCCTTGCATGATGGAGTAAGAGCCCGAACATGCGCAAATTGTTTTTCTTTTGACATTTGACCCCAGACTATGACCTTGACCTTTGAGCTACATACATGGGTCTTGCACGACATACCGTTTTATCAATGAGAACATTGTGTCATTTATTTTCAAAATCCATCCATGCCTGATAGAGTTAGAGCCCAGACACGACACAAAATGTTTTAATCTTTGACCCCGGACTGTGACCAATGACCTTTGAGCTACAGACCTAGGTCTTGCGTATGACACATCATCTTCTCTAAAAGAACATTTGTGCCGAGTTATTTTAAAAATCCATCCATGCATAATGGAATTAGAACCCGGACACGACACGACATTTGACCCCAGATAGTGACATTGACCTTTGAGATACGAACCGTGGTCTTAATCGCGGACACATCGTTTCAATGTGGTGAGCATTCTTACCAGGTTACTTCAAAATCTACCATGCATTTAGAAGTTACGGAGAGGACACGAAGTGGAACAGACGGACGGACGATAGACGTATAGTGAGATTACTATATGCCCCCAAAGTTCTTTTGGTGGTATAAAAATTGCTATTTATAACCAGCATTGAATATTCCTGATCCTCTCCTACTTTACATTCCTACAAATGAAAAATACTAGGTTTCTGTAGATATAATTATATTGATCAGTCTACAGTAGTACTCGTATTCAATATCCAATGAGAAAGCGTAATCTTTAATAGCTTTGGTATTCTGTCTCCAAATCTTCCAGATTTTACCCTCGAATCATGCACAAAATTACAAATTGACACATTGTAATTAAAAATTGTTCGAAATTCGATTTTTCACGAGTACCTTATAAATGTTAATGAAACAAATGCTTTTTTTGCCATGAAGTCTAAGCTACAATATTTTATGAGCAGACAGGGGGCACAACTCTTTCCAAGTAGTGTCTGATCTGTGTCTGCTCTGTTTGTATGTATTGGGGTTTACCGTCGCTTCGATAGTATTTCAATCATATAGCGACGTCCAGCTAATTACAAGTGGAGGAAGACCCCGGGTACACAGATATACCCGGGTAGAACCACCGACCTACCGCAAGACAGCTGGAAGGCTTCCTCACATGAAAAATCCGAAGTCCCTACCGGGATTCAAACCTACAGCGGTGAGGGGCTGAGAGATTTGAAGTCCATGCTCTGTTTGCCAATGCTTCAAAACGTGTTTATGTGAAGACTGATACTGATTACTTACTATATTAACAAATCAACAATTTGTGCCGGAAAAAGTGACAACATTACACATCAATAGCACTTGAAATCGATTCCCTCTTTTGTTCCACTTTTTTCTTGCCCTTTTATTTCAGAATGGAGAACTTCCAGAATGGAATGTACGCACACCATATGACACATGGTGTTGATTTAGTCATGAACATAATTTTTTTCATGTCTCAAATTAATGAAAACTTTCCTAAAGTTTATGCTCAAACATTGCCTTATATAGTATACAGATAGAAGCATATATTTTGCTGATGTCATAATTATACTGATCACCTTCTTCTAAATTGTAATTATATTGAAATCAGAAATAACACATTATGTTAATGAGATTATTGGATGTGTTTTGCATTTAGCAACTTAAATGCATTATAAAAGTTTTAGCAAAGAAAATGTTCTACATATATGTATATGATTTAGTAGATGGCACCGAATGGTAGACAGCTTTATAGCAGACAATGATCAAACTTGTATTCTATTGTATCTGGTATCACAGAACAGCGGATGGTATATACTGATTATTGTCTCTAGTACAGTTATAATCATATATTTATATTTAAAATTTAAACTTTAATAAATAACTTAGTTATCCACGAGCACTTATCTACTTTTACTTTCGTTTATAATAAGCGTCTTTCTAGTGCTGGATTTAGGACTGTGATTGGTGTTTAAAACTGCTTTCAAGCATGTCGAATGTTGCAATATTACGAAATCCACTTAGTGCCACGTTGAATGTCGAGTGTCTCTTTATGAAGGCGACGCACGACAATTGTAAAGACTCACGTCAATTGTACACGACACACGACGATATGAAACGACAATGCGACACGACATTGCAGCGCGCAAATGTCGCATTGATTAACTTTTTTTCATGAAAAACCACAATAAATGTTGAGCGTTGCTTCAAATTGTCCTGCGTCGCGTCGCATTGTCTTGTGTCATACTAGACGGCTGAGAAGGCCATGCAAATCCCTGTCCACAACCGGGTTCAAATCCACAATATTCAGCAACCATGTACACTACCACTGGAGCATTCTATCAGAAGCAAAAATTATTATCATACCTACACTGCATCCTGTTTAACACTCTGTACTTAGTCGCACTAAATCATGACACGGCCATTATGTAATTTTGGGATTTTGAAATAATTTCTTCACGTAATAGAAATGTTGTTTATTCAAATCGTTTCAATATCACAACGGCCGAAGTTTTGTCATCTGAAGATGGGCAGATTTACATGCGACAGCTGAAATGCATCGAAATATCCAATATAAATACGGTTTGAAACCACACAAGGTCACTGTGACAAATGTTCCTTTCAATAGGAAAAGCACGTTTTGAACAACCCTTTAATGACAATTGTCAATTGTATATGGTGGCTGCTTTCTGCCATTTCGTGTTGTCGTGTCTTCGCCCCGAAAGGCGAAAGGCGAAATAACGAAAACATGGGGCGAAGACACGACAACACGAAACATGTCAGGCGAAATAACGAAATTTTAACAGGCGAAAGGACGAAAAGTTTCGCCTTTGAATGTTTCGTGTCCGCGGGTCGAAACCTTTCGTGTTGGCGCCCTTTGTTTGTCGTGTCTTCGTGTCTTTGCCCCGAAACGCGAAACCCGAAGCGTTGTCATTTTCGTTATTTCGACTTTCGCCTTTCGAGGCGAAAGGACGACAACACGAACTCTGCAACATTGACGTTATTTCGCCTTTCGCGTTGCGGGGCGAAGACACGAAGACACGACAAAGGGCGCCAACACGAAAGGTTTCGACCCGCGGACACGAAACATTCAAAGGCGAAACTTTTCGTCCTTTCGCCTGTTAAAATTTCGTAATTTCGCCTTACATGTTTCGTGTTGTGTGTTTCGCCCCGAAAGGCGACGGGCAAATAACGACAATATGGCATGTTTTCGTTATTTCGCCTTTCGCCTTTCGGGGCGAAGACACGACAACACGAAATGGCAGAAATCAGCCACCATAATTGTACTAAAATACCATTCGTAAATATACCCCACCTTGGTGTCAAGTCTATGTTCCTTAGCTCCCTAGACAGACGATCCTAACCTCTCGTAAACAGGAACTGATTTGTATGGGCGCGTGGTCCTATTTTATATTTTTGTATGTATATAGCATTATCATATTGATATTTTGATTTGGATTAACATATAATAAAGTCATATGATTTGATAAATTTAATACATAAAAAGAACTGTTTACAATAAATACTTTTCAATAAAATCTAAACAAAATTCATTAGTCAACCCCAATGACATACATGTGTATATCCATAATATAAACCTAAAATGATAAAACTTGTATAAACTGTTTTAATTATTAAACCATTTAATATCAAAGAAAGATAATGATCTTGCAGAATATAAATAGAGATTCAAATGAAATAAAAAGAAATACCCGTATCAAAATTGAATTTCACTTTAAAAGAAAGCACTGCATCAAACTTTATGAATATATTAATGAGCAAAAGATTTTAGCACGTTATTTGATAGTAAAGACAAGTTTCCAGTAGGTATATTTGGATTAAACACAGAATCAAATCAGATTCTGTATAAAAAAACAACCATGAACATAACATTTCTTTTAATATATATATTAATACCTCAGTACTATACGCCAAAAACAAAAACAACAACAACAACAACAACAAAAAAAATATATGCTCAAACAAGCACAACATTGAATTCTTTTTAGCTCACCTGAGCACTTGTGCTCAGGGTGAGCTGTTGTGACCGCTTTTTGTCCGTCGTGCGTCGTCCGTCGTCAACAATTTCTTGTGAACACTCTAGAGGCAACAGTTTTGGCCCAATCTTCATGAAACTTAGTCAGGATGTTTGTCTACATGATATCTCGGATGAGTTTGAAATTGTGTCATGTGGGGTCAAAAACTAGGTCACCATGTCAAATCTTTGAAAAAGCTTGTGAACACTCTAGAGGCCACAGTTTTAGCCTAATCTTCATTAGATTTTATCAGAATATTTGTCCACATGATATCACGGATAAGTTTGAAAATGGGGCACTTGAGATTAAAAACTAGGTCACCAGGTCAACTTAGAAAAAACCTTGTGAACACACTAGAGGCCACAGTTTTAGCCCAATCTTCATAAAATTTGTCAGAATGTTTGTCTACATGATATCTTGGATGAGTTTGAAATTGGATTATGTGGGGTCAAACACTAGGTCACCAGGTCAAATCTTAGAAAAACCTTGTGAACACTATTGAGGCCACAGTTTCAGTTTAATCTTCATAAAATTTGGTCAGGATGTTTGTTTACATCAAATCTCGGATGAATTCAAAACTGGGCTGCATGGGGTCAAAAAGTAGATCACCAGGGCAAATTTTAGTAGAACAATTTTGTGAACACTCTAGGGGCCTTCATTTTTGTACCTGTTTTCATTAAACTTGAAAAGAATGATGGCTGCATGATTTCCCATTTGAGTGCAAATTCAGGTAGGATCAAAATCTAGGTCACTTAGTCAAATGTTAGAAAAACACTTTAGATGCCACATTTTTTGTCATCATGCCTAACACAGCAATCTTACTCAGGTGAGCGACACAGGGCTATCTTGGCCCTCTTGTTTATAAATAATATATTCACAAACAAAAAATAATGATGCAAAAATGCATATATACATGTTTATAAATACGTCCTGTATATTATACATGTACTTTAATTTTGTTTTGATCTTTTGAGTGCTATGTAATGTAAATATATTTGATTATTTGTATGTGAATATACATATAAAAGAAAACAACAAAAAGTTTATAGTAAATATCATTATAACAAGAGCAATGTCCTGGTCCACATTAAGTATGCCAAAATGATCAATTTAAATTGAAGTTCAATTTATAATTTGTACAGCATATGCTTAAAGTAAATAAGATGGGGCAGATTTTTTTTTATGAAAATGTACTATATTAGTATGATTAAGAAATTCTAATGGAAGTATTTGATTATGATTTCTTTCACTGTTAAAAATCTATTCAATGCAGGAAGGACACTGTGTCATTTGAAAAATGGTTAAATTTATATTGAAATAAAAATAGTAATGTGTTTAGAAGAACTATAACTATCACATAGGTGACCCACATCCCACCTTGTCCTAAAGTATAATGGGACGGGACGGACGTGATTCAAGTAATGAACCGATTGTACAGGATTCCTATATAGCTTCCACTTCAGTGAAGCAGAGTTTATGATAAAGCATCTGAAGCTTGATTATATATCACATTAAAGAAGGAAAGGGGCTATTTTAAGCTGCGGTCTGCATTAAGGGTGTTTATTTGTTTTAGACCACCATCACCGTCATACCGGACCAGTCATCTATCAGTCTTTCTTTCTTTCTCCCTCTCTCTTAAATATAATTAAACTAAAATAAGTACTCAAATCATACATCCGCCATCTTCTTTCCTTCTTTTAAACTCACTTTAGCTAAAATCAGTACATTTACTAAAGTATTTGGAATGTAATAGTTGTTTTGTTGTAAGATTGCCCCAAGGCCCCAACGAAATATCCGGTACCCATGTGACAGGGGGCGTGCTCTCGATAACTCCCGAGATACGCGATAAAGCGCGTTATTTCGAAAAGCTGCCATATATATTTATAAACACATCTTAGATAAAACCTGTTTGTTTCAAATAGCATACTAGTTTGTGGACAATTTTGACAGCATGTTTAGGTTATCAAGCACTTTGGTAAATATCTAGCACATGCGTTGACACTTTATTGCGCCGAAATTTATGTTATCAAGATTACGTGACATAATATACGTCGTATATGTTGTACATGTAAAAATAAAGCAGGTCCCGATGGCCGAGTGGTTAGAGCATCCATCGCGGAAAAGGGAGGTCGTTGCGTCGATCTCCGACTGCAACATACCAAGGTCGTTAAAAATGGTACTGGTATAGCTCAGCATATAAGGGTAGGTATAGAACTGTGTCTCCGCTGTGGGTTCGAATCCCGGTAGGGACTTCGGATTTTTCATGTGAGGAAGCCTTCCAGTTGGCTTACGGTAGGTCGGTGGTTCTACCCGGGTACCTCTGTGTACTTGGGGTCTTCCTCCACATGTAATTAGCTGGACGTAGCTAAATGATTGCGACGGTAAACCCCAATACAACAACAACAGAACTGTGTGGCAGCACTACATATAGTCTCTAAATGATTGTAATACTGTCGGCGGGACGTTAAACCAAAATAATAATAATAATAATAATAATAATAATAATAATAAAAAATATAGCTAAGATGATACCATTCCTTACACTGAAGTGACTCTTTTCTGGTGCCATAATAATAAGCGCTATATAAGAAAGAAATACATGTAATCTAACAATTTGGAATGTTACTGTATGTATTCAAACTATACTGACATCGGATTATCTGTTTGTTTGTTCATTTGTTTGTTAGGTTTAACGTCCCACCACTGACAGTAAATCAATCATTTAGAGATTTGTTTGTTTGTCCTGACACCGGGCCAACCAGTCCTGCAACTTATATGCCGAGCGCCAAGCAAGGCAGCTATAACATTGCCATTCTTTACGACTTTGGTATATCGCGGCCGGGGATCGAACCCACGACCTCCCGCTCCCGAGGCGGACGCTCTATCCACACGGCCACAGGGAACGGTAAATCATTTAGAGACTATGTCTACTTGAGACCACACGTAATTACATTATCCTGACACCGGGCTAACCAGTCCTGGAACTACTCTTATATGCTAAGCACCAAGCAAGGGAGCTATACCAAAACCTTTTTTTACGACTTTAGTATATCGCGACCGGGGATCGAACCCACGACATCCCGCCCCCGAGGCGGACGCTCTAACCACCCAGCCACTAGGGCCGTCGGACCATCTGCACACCGATACATCAGTTGTATACACGGGAAATGTGAGATATTGACTATAACCAAAATTTAACTTATACGTGTATATATATTAGGTATGACACATCCTGCCTGTTTTAGGGGTATTACACCAAATGCCCATTCTACATTTTTCGGAATTGAGGTACGGTAAAACCATTATGGCGACCTGGTCAGCTGGTCTTTAACTAGTCTTTAACAACCATGTTTGTTTAATTTTTGCGTTTAACGTCCCACCGAAATTATTTCAGTCATTTGGAGACGATGTCTACTTGAGACAGATATAGTGCTTCCACACTGCAGTGTCACGCCGTAGACATGTGGCATGATACCACACCAAGTCACATTATCCTGACACCGAGCAAACCAGTCCTGCAACTACCCTTATATGCTGAGCGCCAAGCAAGGGAGATAATTATACAAGTACCATTTTTTACGACTTTGGTATGTCGCGGAACAACCATGTAGTTTGATAGAAAATGGATATAAAAGGGCCTAGTATAATTTAATGAGGTTGTCTTAATACTGGGGTACAGTTTTCGAGTGGGACTACTTTTCATAAAATAGTGTTGTTGTTTATCTTTGCCTGGGTACGAATACATTAAAGATTACCCGAGAGTCATATGCTTGCACTAGATTAGGACTCGATACACTGTGTACGACAGCCTAATAGGTACGTTTTAATTATTGTTGAAAATCATATATTTACAATACAAAAATATTATTTTTTACTTTTGTAAATGTATTTTTTACCGAACTCAATAATGAATTAGCAATGTTAAAAATAAAGAAGTCATTGGTCTATTTATTTTTTTTTTTTATTTTTTTTTTTTTGATAAGGGCGTATATATAATTGGTCGAACATAAAGTAATTGGATATCAAGTATAGTAGTACCTCCAATCCCTTTCCGAAGCTCAAATTGGTTTAAACATTTGGTGACTGTATAAAATAGACATGACATTTAATGTAAACTTAAAACTTAATTTTAATTATACATAAAAAGTAAATCATCACAAAATGAAAGCTCTTATGTACTTATGTACGTGTATACTTATGTTCGCATAAACACACATACAAACATATTTCCTAGCACTTACACTCAAAGGAATTTCTAAACGTCCACTTAGATTTTTCATACTTCTATAGATATTTGGTTATGCATTTAATTCAAACTAAATTATTTATTTCAGATGTACATACGCATTTGATTGTTGTACCATACCAAATTCTTTTTTTTAAATAAATGATTTAGTTTGAATTGAATGCATAATCCAAATTCGATGGAAAAATCTAGGTAGACGTTTAGAAATTTCTTTGAGTATACTAGGGATTCCCAAAACCTTCAACAGTATATGCCTGTACATCTTGGCAGCTTAAGTAAAGGTGGAAAGCAGACAGGAGTGTAGATGAAACAGAACAGCGATATATCACAATCACTTCTAAAAGATAAGTGCTAGGGAATGTAACAATATCTTTAAGCAGTATTAACACAACAGCGAATACAAAATTGGAGCAAAGAGGGTCCGCCAAGTTGAGGAGGAATGACAACCCAAAACTGCATCCATCCAAAACTGAGATTCGAACCATCCAAGGGATGGCTATATTAGGGGTATGTCATATCTAGGACACCATCCTGGAATTGCATCAAACACACGCATTAATGTAATTCACTGTATCTTTCTCCCCATGTTGCATACGTGTATAGTTCCGTATGTTTGGCCGACTGTCTGCTCTCGAACGACTATTCTATCTTAAGAAATGAATTATTTACGAAATAAAAAAGTGTAAGCTAACAATATTCAAATACAATGTACTACAATGCTGTAATCAAGTGACTATTAAATATGTTTTGCATATTGGACTTTCAGATGGACTTTGATGATGCGGAAATCATGCTAACGTCTGAAGAAGAGATGTAACCTATTTATCTATCCACATAGCGTATGATATCTATATGATTATGGGGAAGGTAATGTAAACGTTATTTGACTTGATTTGCATAAAATATGCATTAAATTCAATACAGTATGTACATGTATACTGGCATGGTACAGAGCAATCATTTTTAGAGCTCAATTTTAGAATTTCTTAGTGAAAATTAAATAATTGAAATATGACATTTTTTTAAACTATTTGATGGACGTTAGATGAAGAAATGGTTAAATTGAGAATTTCTAAGACATAAAGGGAGTAGGGGGTGTTATAAAACCCTCAGATCACCGAGACCCAGAAAACCAAGATAATATGATTGTATATTTAGTGTCCCGGAAAAAATAAACTTGTGTCGGGGCTAGGAATATATCTCGGAATAGGCATGTTATATCGTCCCAACCG
The DNA here is from genome assembly GCA_021229015.1 of Solen grandis. Taxonomy (NCBI): domain Eukaryota; kingdom Metazoa; phylum Mollusca; class Bivalvia; order Adapedonta; family Solenidae; genus Solen; species Solen grandis. Next base: position 71,017,754 of record CM037780.1, on the reverse strand, counting down.
GGGTACTTTTCCGGTGACATCGTTAAACCAAAGACGTATCAAATTGACACCAGATGCACCCTTGTTTGGCACTCGGCAAAAGGGGGTTGCTTTGGTGACTTGGAGTACACAGTACTGTTTGTACCCAGGAACTTGTGACCCGTGTATCGGTGCTATACACCGGGCATGTAAAAGAACCAAGGGGGTTATTCGCAAATTTAGCTAGGGTTTCGCATCCGGACTTCCTTGTATCCAACCACTATGCTGTTTCCTCATCAACAAAAAAGGAGCACTCTCGTGGGTTATAATTGACCTCAGGGTCTAAATACCGTAACGGTCATAATGATCAGTAAATGATTGCTAGCCATTACTATAGAAGATACCGTTCCTCGAACGTGCACTATTTTACTGTAATTGAGTGTTTACAATCATTTAATTCACATCACTCTTAACTAACTTTATTATGTAATTGCTCTCTCTCTCTCTCTCTCTCTCTCTCAATGAAGAGAATAATCATTGTAAAACACCCTTCTAAAGCTTTATACAGCTCGCTCACAAATGATCGGCATAAATAAAAACAAAAAACTTTGTTTTTAATTGCCATCGCTAAATTTGGTTAAGTCTTTGTTTCTTAACAAATGAACTCGCGAGTGTAGGTCACATTGCACCGTAAAACGATACTTTCGTAAACGCCAACTTCGGGGAAATCGGTTAAATAGTGGTATAGAAAACAGTATCCCCGAAGCAGGTGCTTTGCATAACCACGTGCAGCGTCTTCACCAGTTCCAGGTAGCAAAATCGCAAGTTCAACCAGTGAAGTGAGCGCATGCGCGAATAGTGAATGTGATCGGTCATTTGACGGCAGACGAAAATAGAAATTCCAAATATAGATTTTATAATTCTAAATATAGGTTCAATACTTATCGTCACACAGTGATTGAGAAAACATCCATTTTCCTTACAATCACGGAATGTTGAATTGGGTGATAGTCAATGACCATCTGAGAACGAGCTGCTTCAATAAAGCTTAAAAGGTATTGTTTTAATTGAGAATTATATATAATAAAGGAATGATAACGTGTATTCACACTGGTAATAATTTGAATTCTAACCATCAAGGACTGGGACTTGGTTGTCGCCCTTGATATAGGCAGCACTTATTCCGGTTATGCATGGCAATGGCGCCAGGAGTTCCAGGAAAGCAAAGGAAAAGTTAATTTTAATACGAACTGGGGATCGTGGGCAGTTAAGGTAATGAAACAGTTTCCCTATTTAAGACTGTATCTGACAATTGCACATCATATGATATATCTTATGGTGTGATTAGTACCATAACTATGTGGTAAAATCGTATTTCTTTTTCAAGTTTGATCCATGTAATATTCAAAATCTAAAAAAGAAGGTCCAGAGTCACGATTCATGAAAAATAAAACTTAAAAACAAAACTTAATGATAACGTAAGTTATACTGTATGTAAGTTACAATAAATGAACGTCATCAATTATGACCCACGGTATGTTACCTACGTCAAATTCTCCGCAAAATTAGTTTCTCTGCCATTTTTTTAATCTTATAAATTCTAAAATAGAAGAGTGTGTTTTTCCTGGAAATTGATTAACTACAACTTATGTATACATATGGGGTTCTACCAGTATTATCTGTCCATACGGTTTATAATGGATGACCATTTAAAACATTAATTGGCTGTATTTGAAACAAATAATCATTTACGCAAGATACACCTGGTCATGCAATGTATTTCACCAGTTTTGCTCTTTCTCATTTCATTCATTCCCCTAATAATCGTCTGAATTGTACTTGACTACCCACCAGGAATGGCTTTAATCTTGTTTACATTCAACAAAATGTATTTTATATTGCTTTATAAAATAATGTACATTTATCATTATTTACGTAGATCAATTTTTGTTAAAATAGATATATTTGTTTTTTTTAAAAGATAGAAGAATTTTATCTATGCTATTTTTATATTTGCATTTTTATTTCCTTTTTAGCTCACCTGAACACAATGTGTTCGCCAGGGGCGGGGCTAATTTGACTTAAATATATGATCACCCTCCGTCGTCCTTTTTCAGCAATTTGCTTTAAACGACATCTCCTCTGAAACCGTTAAAAAAAACATGGTCGCCAGGGGCGGGGATAATTTGCCTTAAATATATATAGTGGTCACCCTCTTTCGTCCTTTTTCAGCAATTTGCTTTATACATCTCCTCTGAAACCTCTGGACAGAATTTGATTAAACTTGGCAGGAGGGATGATCCTTGGGTGAACCTTCACAAAAGTTGCTAAAATAAATTTGATCCATATAGAACACTGGTTACCATGGCAACGGAAAGAAAAACAATATGAAAACTTTAAAAATCATTTCCTTCAAAACTACGGGCCAGATTTCGTGTTTTAGTACAAATGTTTCTTAGGTAACCCTATAATCAGGTGAGCGATCCAGGGCCTCATTGGCCCTCTTGTTTAATTTTTAATATTTATTTTTTTTATTGGTTTTGACTCAGCTTTACAAAACCAATACATACCTGCTCATGGACAAAGACCAAAACGTGCTAGAATTCGGACACGCTGCAGATAAAAAATTTTGTCGACTGTACGGTGAACACAACCGCGCGCATATGGTAGAAAACTATCGTTTCTTTAAGGACTTTAAGGGTATTTTATACAATGGTAAGGTAAGTGTTAGAATAAGTACCTAAAAGTTTAAGCTCATATGAGCAGGGCGTACTAAATATGAACTATTGTAAACATCGTGCGCCAGTCTTCCCTTATATTCATAACTTAATTTGAAATAATATCTTCTTTAAAACCAATAGGGTGAAATTAATGAAACTTGGCATGGGTAGGCCTTGTGTTGTCTTTCAGAAAGACAACACATGCATAGATGTGACATACAAAATTATTTTGATGAATATCTCTTCTTGAATTTAAATTAATTTTACCATTTATCGACTTATGATACTATACCATTTCTAATACACTTAATATTTCTTGAAAATAAGAGCAGATTTCTTATACATGTATATGGATACCCTACCAACTAAAAAACAATACAAATTGTTTCTTTCCCGAAACAGATGGTCAAAATTGTAATTAATGTTGTACAAATGCTCTTAAAAGATATTGCTGAATCAGTGGTTATTCCAATGAGTAGAACTGATCGTATGTGATTATTTAAAGTAATAGTCAGATATCTGTTTGCTACTGGTTGTTACTTGGGAAGTAATATGTATATCTTTACTGGCGTTAAAGGCTACTCACTTCCCATTTTACAGACATATCTTTCTGGGCATATACATGTAAGAAATGCACAAATCAGTCATGATGTGTTTTATTTTATTTTTATTGTGCACATCTCTTATATATTACAATAAAATGTATGACAAATATGTACATGTAACAGTATATGAACACATTAGTTATCAGTATTTTGTATTTTTGATATTATATTTTGCCGTCAGGTAACAAGAAAGACTCAACTAGAGGACTACCACCACGAATTGTTGCCATTATTTGTTGTAATGTCAAAGTTTATTGGTGCATTGAAAAATCATTTCTTAAAAACGATGAAAGACAAGGGCCAATCATTTCAAATGGATACTACGCGTTGGGTGGTAACAGTTCCAGCCATTTGGCCAGAGAGCTCTAAACGTTTCATGAGAGATGCAACTTTAGAGGTATTTATTAGCTCACTGGAGCACAACGTTCTCAGTGTGAGCTATTGTGATCACTATGCGTCTGTCTTCATCCATCGTGCATCGTCAAAAAATTGTTTTAAACGATATCTCCCCCGATAGAAATTGGTGAAACTTGGCATGAATGATCCTTGTGTGACCTACACAAAAGTTGCTAAAATAAGCTTGATCCATGCCAAACTCTCGTTGCCATGGCAGGCAACAGAATTTTCCTTTAAAACTCCAAAAACTTATCCGCTGAAATCAATTAGATTAGAGTTTTATTTCCTTTGGCACAATTGGCCACCTTATTGCCCTCGACCATAATTGCTAAAATGAACTTGATCCCTTGAAAAATGAAGCCTCTAGGGGGTCGGCTAATTTCCTTATTATATTCTATATAGAAAAATATCTTCTTCCGTGGAACCAATGATCAGAATCAAATTTTAATTAACACAAATGGTCACCTAATAGTGCTTTACCATACTGCTAAAAAAGTTGATCCCTTGAAAAATGAGGCCCACCAGGGGTCGATAGTTTGCTTAAATACATTATATAAATAATTATTATCCCCCTTTATTAAATTGTTATTCTTATATAGTGGTCATTAAATCACGGGAATTGTTTCAAAGTGTTAAGTTTGGTTTATATAAGCATAGTTTGAATAAATCCATTGTTATGTAGCTTAGCCAGCAGTACTGCTTAAGGTGATAATTTTGTAACCTGGTGGAAAGATACAAATAGATAAGATAAACATAAGTATCAGACACTTTATATATTGATGTGGCTCTCATTTCGTGTGTGGCCGTAAACGTACTTGGAAGAAATCATTTGATGATGACGTTATATAGCTAAACCTGCAATATATTACTCTTTTGCTACTAGTAAGGAGAAGATCATCGATAAACTGAACTAATGGCCTAGAATCGAATCTCATGGTTGCCACTTTATATTCTTTATTTTTTCATCACAGTTATTTTTAACATTTACCGAAAAATTCAATTAATTTGGATAAACAGTTTACTCCTGGTAATTTGTTTTTGCCTTTTCACTTGTATTTGACATACCTTTCATTGCAAACTCAATAAACAATAAAATAATACACTTACAAAAGTCTCAACAACAAAAGATCAATATACTTGATACATTTTTTTCACTACTTCACAAAACGCGATATTGCCGAAAACTACACATTCAAGAGTACATGTAAGTGCAAAAAAGGCTGAATGATTTCACGTGCATCCAAAGACAGAAAAAATAAAAACGAATAGTGGGATTTGAACCAGGGTATTCAATAGACAATCAAAACACGATACCAACGCTTTACCGATTTGACTACTGAGCAACTGAAGTATACGGTGTCTTTTTCTGCCATACCGATAAGCTTTCCATACCTGTCAATCGACATGCTATTAATAGTATCACCGAATGCCGAGGGTAATCGGAGAGTTTACCTTTGACATGTGAATATTATATGAGTGCCGGGTCAATATTTATTGACTATACCAAATGTTATGAATGGCATAAAGCCAAATGGGCCACATGACCAATGACTTAGTTTAGTTATGTCTATGTTAGTGTCTTGTTCGTGTATAAAATAAATAATGTAGTAAACTGCATAAAAGTTCTCCTATGAAACGAATGCACTAAATCAAATATGAAAATATCATTGTCCTTTACTGTAATGGAACAAGTTGTGTTGATCCCTTCAACAACGAGGATAGTTTTCTTATTTAGTCAGTATAGAAGCTTTAAACTTGTTTGAATATGAAATTTGCATCTGTATACTGCTGAAAGATAAACCAGGTAAAGGGACACGATGATCCTCTTGTTCCATTTGGTTCATTTTCAGATAATATTTTACTTCGTACCTTTTCCCCCAAATAGTGCAAGTGACTGCATTGTATATAAGTTTATTTTTTTTTTTTTTTTTTTTTTTACAAATGTGTGTTTATGTACGAGGAGGAAAAAAAAATTCCCGAGAAGATTGAACGTTCGCAATTAAAATTGTAAATGTATAAAAACAAGAGCGCTGGTTATCACCTGTCCTGTAATTATATCAGTTCAAGGACCCTGGAGTGTCAGGGACATTCTGACTGGTTATCTACCTCGGTCGAGATGTGCCCATAAACATTTTTCATCAGTTTAAGGGTCGTAACTCCGGAGTGCCAGATACATTAGAATTTGGCCGAAATAGTGTGCCCATATACATTGTGGCCAAGTTTGGAAAATATCTGTTCACGTTTGTTAGAAAAAATAGAAAGGACAACCTCAGTGCCTCCCTGCAAGTGAATCCAAAGTACATCCCGTCAATGGACTGGCGTATGATGACAGAAACATCACATAGAGGCCTAGAGGATTTAAAGTTATATCTTTAGAGTAATGAACAATGATTTGATATTATAATTAGTTTATGTAGATATATATATCTGAATACGAAATACAAATACATTCTCATACTAAGATCTACGTGTTTGTTACGATTTCACTGTGCATGTAGTTACGATTTCACTGTGCATGTATATGAAATCGAATTACAAATACCTTTACATGCATTTGTACTGAGATATTTACGATTTCAGTGTGGAATTAAATCAAAAAACCTTCTTCTCGCCCTTGAACCGGAAGCTGCTGCATTGTACTGTCTCCAGCTCCCGGCTGAGGAGAGAAAAGCAATGAATAATTTCGGCAATCCTGGTGACAAATTCCTGTCAGTTGATCTCGGAGGTAAGTAGGAGAGGTGTTTTGTCGAGGAAGATGTTGTCTGTCTTAATTATTGCTACGGTCACATTTAACAAAACGCTTTAAAAAAGATCGACCGTATCACGAGATAACTGCGGCGTTCGGGGGGATGATCGGCCGATTTTTAAACTTATCAAATATTTTGGCTTATTTTCCGCATCTGTCGCAAGATGTCCTGCCGATGCCTTTAACATATTGCTCATGGCTGTCCACAGGAGACCGATCGATTTTGAAATGCCGGATTGGTTTTCGCACGGCGTCCGTCAAATGTCGGACGACAACGGCCTGCACTCGGTGGACTTTGATTGGATTTAAAGTGTTTAGCATCTCTTATTCGTTTAATTGCAGCCAAGCAAGACGAATAAAACAGCAGCTACCACCTTTACCTCCACAGAACTCTTTTCCATACTATAAACTATATAATTATGCATATTTCTATTATTTCCTTAACAACTTGTTTGAATTTCCTTTAGAAAATGACCTACACATGTTCTAATTTCGAAGACTTAGTCTAAGTACATCATCTCAAGCGCCTCTAAAGTCAGATGAAAACATATTTATTTCAAATTATTTTCCCAAAAGGAAATGTGAATTGTAGACTGAATATGCAGAGGCTGTTTTAAACTTGGAAGATGACCGTTGTCCCTGAGAGGAGCGTATGAATTGCGTATGAATAATTTCGACCCGGGTCAATAGCTGATACATGTCATCGAGGGGGTCACACTTTTTTAGAATACTGACCGGGTCAATACCTTATAGATATCCTCGAGTTGGGTCTCAATTCCTGAAGAATAATAACCGAGATCAATACCTTTTATATATAAAAGAAACTGTGACCACAGACCCCTACATGTTATGTATAATATACTGACCCGGACCATTATTCTTCAGAAAATGTGACCCGCTCGATGATATGTATCAAATATTGACCCCAGTCATTATTCTTCAGACATTGTGACCCCCCCCCCCCAACATGATATGTATAGAATATTGACCCGGGTCATTATTCTCCAGAAAATGTGACCCCCTACATGAGATCAAGACAAATGTGCGCTCATGATTTCAGATAATATTGTTTCGGCTGAAAACTAGATATTGAAATATCATATACTTTTCTTTTTTTTTCTTTCTTTCTTGTTTTTCTTTTTTTTGTTTTTTTGCCAAATATGTGTAAATTTCGGGAAAAACATATAATACACTCAAATAACAAATAACTGAATGCCTTAGGGCAGACTATTGCGTTAGTATACAAGTGTCACCTCAGTGCCACCATACGACAGTATGTTTGATTGTGAGTGAGTTGGCATTATGGTCAAGATCAAGGGCTCTATTACCAATCTGGAGATGAACAGTCAATTTTCTTTCTTACAAAACTTCCTAGCCTGTAGATAGGCGATAAAAGAAGACCCTGAAAATGAATGAATAAATGAATTTCCACAAATCTATTTATTTCTTTAAGGTTTCATTTATTTTGCTAAAAAGAACTTTGGCATCGTTCTTCTTTTCTTGTATTCGAAAGAGTGTTGTTTCTAAAGGGAACTATTTTATGAAATGATGAACCTTAAAGTCGAATTTGGATTCAGTGACTCACCAGAAGAATGAATAGCTGAGAAAAGTCGCTTGTAATCGGTAACTGCATCCGTGGTATCGTAAATAAGAGCTCGCTCGACTTCTCATAAAGTCATTTTGTATAATGTCAGGCAGGGCCAAACACACACACACACACATACATACATATATATATATTGTTCCGTTTCTGGTCGCCCGATCCTCTTTTAAACGACCGACCCTTCTGGTCGCCCGACCGACCCTCTTTAAAACGACCGACCCTTAATTTTTTTATCACCTTTCCGCCTTAAAAAAAAATATTTCCCTTTGTTTAGTTTTCGTTTCATGTAAAATAAAATAAATAAAATTCCGACCTTCCGACCCTCTTTTTTATTTGCTGGAGACCAGGAACGGAAACTTTTTTTTGCCCAGCCAATAAAGAGTAAAAACACTAAAAAAGCTACCTAATATTTCTAATGAACGGAACTCATTTTAACAACAATTTATATGTTAAAGTTAACACACTTTTACAAGTAATGTTCTTCTAAGTCGAATTTACTGGAGTAGCTGGGAAAACATCTTTTTTCATAGGATATATTGGAACTACTACTGTTGGGACAGCAGAAGAAGCAAGAGTACTAAGTATTAGCAGTAATATTAACTACAGGAAGAAATACAAGGTTTAACAATTGAACAGATCTCATCCGAGGGAGGAGTCATTATACATGTACTTATAACGGGTGACAGTATTTTATAGAAAGGGGTCACCTTTTCTGAATAATGACCGGGGTCGTCTTTTTATGAGAGTCACTTTACTTCGTTCCACCCGTCATAATATATATCATTATGACCGGGGGTCATTTTTCCTGAAGAATAATGACGGGGTCGTTATTCTATGGAGGTCACAATTCATCGTGAGGGTCACTTTTCTAAACACATCATTTACTGACACAGTGTTAATTCTCTTATACTTGTGTAAATGACAAAGCTGCATATGTCAAAGCGAAATAATCACAACAATTTTATCAACATATTATTTATTTTGAAGGTTTCACCACGGATTTAACTGCTTTAAAAGTTCTTGACACAGGACATCTGGAGGAGCTTCCAGGTAGTGTGGGGGATATTGCCGGGGGTCAGAATATCAACGACTCGTTTTTTCAATACTGTACAGAAGTTTTTGAAGGTGATGAATGGTTCATTACAATGTCCGGAGAAAATGCCAAGACATTGATGAAAATGGAAAATGATTTCGAACAGAAAAAGGTAGAAATTGGCTCTGACGACAATTCTAATGTGTTTATAGACCTCGAAATACCGTCAAAAATGCGTGATAAGCTGCAAAATGGAAAAATAAAACTGAAGACAGATGCTAATTCAAAATCTCGATTTAAAGAAGACAATGGAGAGTTTCTTTTTCATTCTGAATTTATTAGAAACGAGTTATTTGGTGAAACTGTCAAAATGGTGATACAATCTATAGATAAGACCTTGGAGCTGCACTCATCGAACGGCATTAGGACCTTACTCCTTGTAGGTGGATTTTCAGAATCAAAATTTGTTGTAAAAAAGATTAGGGAACACATTTCTCAAAAGTATCCAGGTAAACGTGTGTGTGTTCCCTCTTCACCCATTCAAGCCGTACTACATGGAGCTGTACTATTTGGACATGACGAGTTCATATTTCACAGCCGTATTGCGAGAGCTACTTATGGAATAAAAACAAATCGCCACTTCGATCACAAAATACACGATGCCAGCAAAAAGTGGAAACATGAAGAAACAGGTGAATGCTGGTGTAAGGACATTTTTTCTGCTCACGTGAAGCGAGGCGAGTCTGTTCTGTTGAAGAGCCGTCAGCCAGCCTTAGAGTATATTCCTGTGTATAAAAATCAAACATCCATGAAAATATCTATTTATTCTTCAACTGATGAAAACCCAAGATATGTAACAGATGAAGGATGCGAAAAGGAAGTTGAGTTTGTCGTTGATATGTCGGATACAACTGGAGGAACTAAGAGAAAGGTTTTAGTAACAATGATATACGGCGGAACGGAACTGGAGTTTGAGGCAGAAAACGTAAGGACACGGGAAAAGGTCACGGGGAAGATTGAATTTGATATGAATGATTGATTTCTGTAAAAACAAGTAAAGATTCCTTATATGAGAATCAATGAAATTATACCGGTTGACTTTAGAATTCTTGGTGTCTTGTAGAGTCTAGGCTACAATCAGGGGATATTCTGGTCAGACGAATTCTTCAAGGATGTGTTTGATCTGGGTTTTGCAAATAAAAATGAGGTCTGCAATTATTTCAGAATGGAATTTACGCGGATAGCACAGTGTATAGAGTCAAATATATACATAACCATTTTAGGTCTCTACATTATGGACGTTTGCTAATAACGATAAAGATATGCTTATAATATGTAGCAAATCTTGTAGGTTTTGCTAAAATGTGAGGTAAATGTGGATCAAGTTCAAATCATAACTTTGCTGATCACCTTCTTCTGGAATGTAATGTAGATAAAATCTGAAATATGTTTGTGAGATCATCGGATGTGTTTTGCATTCAGCTTCTTAAATGTGTTTAAAGATTTAGTAAAGAAAAAAATATGAATATTTCTAGGGAGATGACACACAAAGGTAGACAACTGTAGAGCAGTCAATGAACTGCTTATGATAGGTTTCTGTCTTGTATTTAAATGTGTCTTTCTCAAATATGGATGCCATACTATGCAATTGTAACATCAATCGTTTGATATACACATTGTATTCGTCCATCCATTAGCACTTAGTCTCTTCTCTTTTTCGTTTGGCAATAAGTGTCTTAAAGAGCTGCATTTATCATAGCGCTTAAAGAAAATCATGTATTTTGCAATTACGTGTATCTTTAAAACATGTCATATGTTGTTACTTGCCAATGGATGGTGGCTAGTGGTGTGCGAGAGCATGACTGTGTCCGAATGTGTTAGTAACTGTATGTTTATGCTGCACGACTTATTTGCAATATTAGCTACCGTTAATAGAACTCAAGCATTTCTATCTTATTTTTGAACAGGGTTGCTTGCAACTATGTTCTATGATAGCACACACAGTTTTACATCGGACAACATTTCGGATTTATATTTAGATACTAAATTTCCCTCCGTTTTACTACGCGGAGGTAAAGTTCCAAATTATCACTAAGTAATGATCAGTTTTATGTTTATTTAAATTCGATTGCATTAATCAAAATGTGTAAATTATCGATGTCGGAGGTAACGTGTTTGATAATCTGTAATAAAAAAAGTAAACGTGCAAGCGAGTTAATAGCAATTCATTCTCATTCATTCATATTTGATCCATCGCTGACATGAATTACACCAATTTACCTATAAAGATGTCACATGAAAGCGCGTTGCAATTAAATCCAACTAAGTGACTTTTTTTTAATATTTTGCAATATGAAATATATGTTATCTTATAAACTACAAGAAAGAGAAATAGAGAGAGAGTACGCTTGTCAAAGAGGATTTATACCATTGGGTTTATTGGCATGGCTTGGAATTTTTTTATTGAATTTACTTTAATAAACAAAAGAAATTGAGGCACCATTGCATTAAAAACCATGTTTCTCAGCGCTATCAGCGCTTTGATTTTCCATGTTGTCATATTTTATATTCGTATTTCAGTACGATTCGGTTAAGTGTTTTTGCTGTAGAATTGTTTATATGTGCTATCGTTTCGAAGGAGGAAATACAAAGGCTCGCACATATTCATGTATACTTCATAACATACTCTGCTTGCAGAAACTATTTTTTTTCTCCTCACCGTTGCAGATTCGGTTTCCGGATCTACCACTTTGATTTGGCATGTGAGGAAGCCTTCAAGTAGGCTTGTAGTCGGTTGGCGGTGCACCTTTGTTCAACCTTCATCTGTAAATTGCTTGACATCACATATGATTGAAATACTCGTATGTATGTATGTTTGTTGGGGGTAAAATGATATGTGCAATTGTAAAACAAATATATATTAAAAGTAATAAAATCAGCATAAAAAATAATTGTCTATTCACTTTTGGATCTTAAACGTTTTTTACACATTACCTTATTTCTATTAAATGAAGCAAATCAGAAGAAGCGACTGAACAACTCCTTACCGGTATTACATGGTTAAAAACCGCCTTAGTGATTTTGAGTGTTAAGAAATGTCAATGTCTTATTGGAGTACTATACCTGAATCATGTTTTAAATTTATTGTATGCCATTGTTTCACCATATCGCGACACCAATCCGATTCTGTCGTAAGACGGATCTATCTATCTATCTATATATATATATATCAAAGATACACAGACTCGAGTTCCATAAATCAAACTTAATTAGTGCTAAGTCATACCTATTTTTTTATGGGGGAGTTTCATCTTTCGTATTTTTATGCTAAAATACCAAAATATTTAATTTTCTTAACAAATATTGTTAATTATTAAGGTAATAATTCAACTCAACTTAGTCATGTATTTGTAAAATAGGAATAGTGTACAATAGTCTGTACCTTATACAAGAATTAACCCTTTCCCTCATAGAAGATACCATGAAAAGACCTATGCGAACAGCATAAAACCAGATCAGCCTGCGAGTAACTCGCAGGCTGATCAGGTTTTATGCTGTTCGCTGCTCCTCAGTGGTCTGGAAATGAGGATTTTGTAATTAAATTTGGTAAGGTTTAACTGTGGTTTTCTGCAGATCAGGCTTTATGTGGTACCTATTGAGTGCGTCAAAATGAGTCTATATGAGGGAAAGGGTTAAAATATTACTTAGCGCTGAGTATTGTTGGTGAAATTTGAGCCAGAATCCAGCTCAGTTGTAGGAGGGAAGATGAGGAAAGATGCAGTCAAACAGTGCAAATTATCCATAAATAAACAACAAGAAATTTCAGCATAAAGTTAATGGACTTGGTGAAATTCTGACGTTTAAAATTATTATTACGTCGATTGAGAAACAAGTTTTTACAACTTATACTAACCCCTCTCGACGGTTCCAGGGTTGGACCAGTATTTGACGACTGGATAGACCATGAAAAATCCTTGCCCGCAACCGGGTTTAAATCCAAAATTGTAGGATTAGCAACCATGTACACTATCACTAGACCCTTTTATCAGTAGCCAAAAGCCTTCGTATAACTACACAGCATGCTACTTACCGTAAATTTGTTTATTCATTTTTTTTAAAGATTTGATCATTGATTTTCTTAACTGCTTCAAAAAATGGGAAAAGGTTATTTTTTCAAATCTAAATATATTAAAGGCCCTTACACCAAAGACACGGCTAGTGTTACCGTACACTCTCCAATTCATGCTATCAATAATCGCACTAAATCATGCAAGCCATTATGTAATTGTGGGATTCTGAAATAATTTCTTCAGGTAAAAGAAATGTTGATTAACATCACAACGGTCGATTTTATTTTTCATATAAAGACTATTTACATGCGTCAGCTGAAATTCTATAATATCCAAAATAAATATGGTATGAAATCGCATAAGGTCACTGTGACATACGTTCGTTTCACCAGGGAAAGCACTTTTTGAACAACCCTTTAATGACAAGTGTCAATTGTACCGAAAAAACATTCGTAAATATACCTCAGCTTGGTGTCAAGTCCATGTTCTTTAGCTCTTTAGACAGACGATCTTAACCTCTCCGTGCACAGGAACTGATTTGTATGGGGGCATGGTCCGATATTACATTTTATATGCAGTGTAGCATTATCATATTTTGTTTTGCGAAAAATAATGTGGTTTAACATAGAATTAAGTCATATGATTTGATAAGTTTAATGAATAACAAGAACTGCTGACAATACATTTCATTAAAATATAAACAAAATTCAATCGTCAACTCCAATGACATAAATCCATAATATAAACCTAAAATGTAAAGCTTGTATAAACAGCTTCAATATTGATTGCAATTCTGTTTTCCTTCATAGAGAAAATGTGTCATGGAATATCCAAGTATACAATACAGTATGAGATGAATAAACAAGAGGGCCATGATGGCCCTGAAACGCTCACCTGAGTACCATTGCTACAACTGATTACAAGGTTTTTAAACAGACAAGAATTCTGATATAACTCAATCTTAAACACACCAAATATATAAGTACTGGGCCTTATGGTTTCAGAGGAGGAGACTTAGTGTGGGGTCATTTATCTCCAAAGGGCCACCATTTTGAAAATCTTGATAATGAACCATTAGATGATGCTACATACCAAAAATCTAAGCTATAGGCCTTATGGATTCATAGTAGAAGATTTTTTTTAAAGATTTTCCTATAGAACTCTATGTAAAACAAGTGACCCCTGGTGCGGGGGCATTTATCACCATAAGGTCATGATTTGAACAATCTTGGTAATGAACCATTAGATGATGCTACATACCAAATATCTAATCTCTAGGCCTTATGGATTCATAGAAGAAGATTTTTAAAGATTTTCCTATATAACTCTATGTAAAACAAGTGACCTATGGTGCGGGGGCATTTATCACCATAGGGCTATGATTTGAACAATCTTGGTAATGAACCATTAGATGATGCTACATACCAAATATCTAATCTCTAGGCCTTATGGATTCATAGAAGAAGATTTTTAAAGATTTTCCTATATAACTCTATGTAAAACAAGTGACCCCTGGTGCGGGGGCATTTATCACCGTAGGGCTATGATTTGAACAATCTTGGTAATGAACCATTAGATGATGCTACATACCAAATATCTAAGCTCTAGGCCTAATGGATTCATAGAAGAAGATTTTTAAAGATTTTCCTATATAACTCTATGTAAAACAAGTGACCCCTGGTGCGGGGGCATTTATCACCGTAGGGCTATGATTTGTACAATCTTGGTAATGGCCCATAAGATGATGCTACATACCAAATATCTAAGCTCTAGGCCTTGCAGTTTTGCAGAAGAAGATTTTCAAAGTTTGCATTTTTAAAATCTATTTTTAGCTCCTGTGACCTAATTATGCAATGGACCAGAACCATTTATACAACTTTAGTAGAGCTTCGTCCAAGGAACATTCCTGACACCGGACGCACGCACGCACGGACGCCGGACAAAAGGCGATCAGAAAAGCTCACCTTGAGCACGTTGTGCTCAGATGAGCTAAAAATACATACTTACAAAGGTTATCATTATCAAATAATAAATTGTCGCGGGGGACTAATTTTTGTTGATATCTTTAGGTGATTTTATCCATAAATATTACGCCCAATGGAAATCATTCATTCAGTGGATAAACTCTTTTTTATGGTAATGCTGTTGTCGATCAGTAGACATAATGTTTTCTAGAATC